>JBBPBX010004009.1:25988-52701 GCA_038048925.1 Garcialebias charrua
AACAGCTAAATTTATTAAAGTTTTATGAACTGGTTAACTATAGAATTCTTCAGGTTATGTACAGAGCTCATACAAATTCCTTACCTCCATATATTCAATCTTATTTTATTAAGAGGGTCAGTAACTACAATTTAAAAGGATTATAAATGTTAGTAATACCAAAAATTAGAACAAACTCAAAGGAACGATGCACATCAGTTCAAGGAATAAAACTGTGGAATGTTTTGGATAAAAGTTGTAAAAACGCTTCCTCAATGTTTTTGTTTAAGAAAATGGTAAAAAGTAGTCTATTGAAAAAATATGAAATTGTTTTAGCTTATTCTTTTGAAATCGGTTGTTCTTGGCACGGAGTCAGTTTTTGACTTGTTATGTTATATAATGCCTTTTTAAGTTTGACTTGTTATGTTGTATAATGCCTATTTAATTTTGAATGTAATTTATGTATTTTATTTTATAAAGATTTTTTTAAAGGAGCAGATGTTATAAGATTTTATCTTCTTGCTGCTTCCTTTCATTTTCTTTGTAAATTGTATTTTTTGTTTTGTTTTAATATTTACTCAATTTTAACTGAAAATGAATAAAGTTTAACAAAAAAAAAGTTTAATGATAAAAATCTGCAATTATTTTCCAACAAGAGTTTCAATTCCACCTTTGGCCTCCTAAAGACTGAAGGGAGCTGGCTCGGGTATGATTATGTAAATTGATTTATTTTATGATTTTAAAATGTCAAATAATACCAATAGGCATATGTAAAGTATTAAACAAGGAAATGGAACAAAGTTCAAGTCAATTTTATTGTCATTCGCATCATATGTGGTACATGACATGAGGTAGAACAAAATTATGTTCTCGGGGTCCCAGTTACAACCAACAATAGCAAAAATATAAAGTGTAAAAAGAAACTGTATATAATGATAATAATAAACTTTATTTGTATAGCACCTTCCTACAATACCTTGCATTGACCAAGGTGCTTAACAGGACAGAAAATATAAAAACCGGTACAATAAATCAGTGAAAATAAAAATAAAACGGCAGCAATAAAAGGAGGCAGTGGAAATAAAAATGCTACATACTAAAATACCAAAAGTAATAAAAGTTACAGATTGAAAGCTTTTTAAACAAGTGGGTCTTCAGTCTGGTTTTGAACAGAGTCAGATCAGAGGTGGCACGCAGCTCAAGGGGGAGACTGTTCCAGGCTTTTGGGCCGGCAACAGAAAAGGACCGGTCTCCCCATTGTTTGTACCTTGAGCGAGGCACCTCCAGCAGGTGTTGACTGGCAGATCGTAAATCTCTGCTGGGCTGATGGACTTTCAAAAGTTCTGAGATGTAGAGAGGTGCAAGTCCATTCAGAGCTTTGAAAACAAACAGGAGCAGCTTGAACTGTATCCTGAACTGAACCGGGAGCCAGTGTAAAGAGGACAGGACAGGAGTGATGTGTTCATATTTTCATGTGTTGGTCAAAAAGCGGGCGGCAGAGTTCTGTACAAGCTGTAAACGGACAGGAGTGATGTGTTCATATTTTCATGTGTTAGTCAAAAAGCGGGCAGCAGAGTTCTGTACAAACTATAAACGGGAGATGGAGGATTGATTAATTCCAACGTATAAAGCATTACAGTAGTCAAGTCTGGAGGTCACAAAGGCATGGATGGCCTTCTCCAGATCACTACGGCTGAGGATATAAGGATCTGAGATAGACGGGGATCTAAGTTAAAGAAACAAAGCAAGTAAAACACAATTACAAATCGTAAAGAAGAAAATATTAAAGTTAAAAAAAAAAATTCTGGTTAATACAGTGTGAATGCCAAAAACCTAAAGGCTAGCAAGAAGCTGAAAGTAGAGAAAGTCAACTCAATATCTGAACATTTTAGCTTTTTCCAAGTTTAACACCAGTTAACTATTTAGTTTGTAAAGCTTTGAAGACAGTTCACTTCCAACAGTCACAGGAACCCAAACCTGTCAAAGATATTAAAGTTCAACTGTCTGTAGTTCTCCTGCCTACGTTTGATTGACAGGAGCTCCTCGTTGATTGGTCCAGACCAGTTAGTAGAATGAAGCGGAGGGACAGAAGATGCTCTGAAAGGGTCAGCTGTTTTATTTCATTCTGCTTTAGAGATTAGACTCTCCAGTAAAATGTCCGAGGAGCTCTGCAAGCGTATAATTATTGTTATATGGTGGGGTGAGGGGGGGTTTCGATCTGAATCCCAGCTGCTTCACCAGCAGAGACTCTGACTTTAAAGATGTTGGACTCCAGACTCAGAGCTGCACACATTCCACATTAAAACGACGACAGCAGATTATAACTTTTAAGACAGAGCGTTCCTTGACGGGATGCATGTCACCCGCCAGCTCTCTGCCAGAGTTTTAGCCTCAGTTCATCTTCGGATGAAAGTAAAGGGGGTTGGAGACACTTTGATTAGCCCTTCAAAATAAAATATTGACGTTTTATTCATTACGTTTTAGCTCAATCTCTGAGTGTTAGCTACCGGTAGTTTTGTGTTTGCTATGGTCAGTTGGCTGTGGCGGCCATTTGAATCAGTACTTGTTTATTTTCTGTACGTTTTGTTTTTTTACTTCTGCCTCCACATACTTTGAGTTATTTTAGCTGCTCATAACTTTTCTTTGTACTACTGATGCTACTTTTGCTCATGCTACTTCTAATGATGTTAATCCTACAGTTGTTAATGGTAATAGTACTAATGCTAAATTTAGTTCAGAGCTAACGTTCAGAGTTTAGCGTTAACACTACCGGTAGTTTAATATAAAATACACTTTCTCTGGCCAGTTTAAAGGTCCACTGACGTAAATTTTTTACTATTCATAAAATTGCTCAAAATATATATATTTTATCATTTAAATATGTTTGTTTTTGCAAACAAAATGATAAATCACTTTAATTTTGCTTTAAAAGTGATTTTGAACTTCAAGCCGTGTTTAATCATGGGAAATCCGATTACACTCGAACGCACCATATGTGATGTCACACTGGGCAGAGGGCTGTGGTGTCTTTAATAGCGGACAATTTAAAACTGGACGAATTTATCAATCTATGTGAAGATTTGAGCTATTTGTCTTCATTTTGGGAAGCAGAAAATAGTTTGGGTGATGGAACAAGAAACAACAGGATCTAATTTAGGTCTGATGCTGTATCAGACTTCCTTCATGTCGAGCTGCTCATACCTGCGCACTGTGACAAGCCCAGAGCTCTGCCCGGTGTGACATCACAGATGGTGCGTTCGTGTGTAATCGGATTTCCCATGATTAAACACGGCTTGAAGTTCAAAATCACTTTTAAAGCAAAATTAAAGTGATTTATCATTTTGTTTGCAAAAACGAACATATTTAAATGATAAAATATATATATTTTGAGCAATTTTATGAATAGTAAAAAATCATGTCAGTGGACCTTTAAGTTTTATTCAGATGTTTTGGGTCTTTTGGTCCGCTCAGAAAAAGACTCAACGGTTCTGAAATCAGAACTGGGGAGGAACCTTTGTCAGAACCTGTCTCCTCTTCTCAGACCCGTGTCTGTACATCCCCCGCTTCGCCCAGATGCTGGAGTTCGGCGAGAAGAACCACGACGTGTCCATGACGGCGCTGCGGCTAGTCCAGAGGATGAAGCGGGACTGGATGCACACAGGAAGGAGGCCTTCAGGACTCTGCGGAGCAGGTAAACACCTGAAGGTTCAGGGGAGGGGTTAACGCTTGGTGTGACTTACAACCTCATTAGTAACGTCGGAAACATCTGAATCAAGGTGGAGGAGCCAGATGTTACCATGTTGGACAGATGTTCATCGCCACAGCCGACAGTTTGAGTTTTAGGCCATCTTACGTTGAGTTTTCTTTTAGGACTTCCTGAGTTTATATCCACTGAACCTGATCTTTAATCTTAGATGGCTCATTTATTCTTTTTTCCTCAGTTTTAGGTGAGATGACTGCTTCTGTATACTTTGTGCTGTTTGACGGTTCATATATCAAATCATTGTATTGTTCATTTCAAAAACATCGTTCTGTTTAGTCTTTCAGCTGCTGGCTCTTTTTTGTCTTTATTAGCTACTTTTAGCTCCCATTTACCAAACTACTATTTCCCACATTTTAGCTGTTTTTAGCTTATACAGTTTAGCCAAGTCTTGTTATGAGCTACAATTTGACTACGGTACATTTAGCTTTCAACTTCTGTTTCGCAGTTTGTTTGTATTTTTATTTTTTTACAAATTTCAGCACTCAGTTTTCGCAGGGACATTTTAATTCCAGTTTATCTAAACTGTTTTCCCCTCAGGTTTTCTGAGAAAACAATTAAATCAAAGTTTATTTGAGCTGGTTTTATTCTAAGTCCTTGTTTTGTTGAACCTGGTTCAGAGTCCAGTCCTCTGGTCCTCCTGGATCTGAGGTTTTGTACAAAACACCAGCGCTCCGTTCCTGCAGCGGCCTGAACCGACGCTGTGGGGGACCCCCCTCCCCCTCCGGCGGCCTGTTTATCCTGTTTGATTTTTCTGCTGCATCACCTGAATAATTTATCCGTTTTCATTTAAATCATGGATGAGGGAAACCGGCCGAAGGAGCAGAAGTTTTTCCAAACATGATTTGAGTTTAATCTTGTTGCTGCTGGAAGTTTTCTTCATGAAGAAAGGCTGTAGTTTGAAATGAATCCCGACGTAGTTTTTTAAGTGATGAAAGTCAGATCTCCAAGGCAGCCGCTGCGGAGCGAATCAGTTGTAATATGGCTGTGAAATGTTGGAGTCGTCAGTCAGAAGGAAGAAACAAGCATCCATCTTTTAACAGCCTCCTCAGCCAAGCAAGTCTAATGATGGTTACATAAGTGTTCCTGCTGCCCCCCCTCCAGGCTCCTGCGCCACCTCGTTGCATAATGTTAGTGTGATTTCTTTGTAAAACTGTTTTTGTGTTAAAAACAGACAGCGCAGCACTCACAGCTACCCCCCCCCCCCCTTCAGTTGGCTCGGTGCACAAACAGAAATCAGCTCATTCATTGATACTTTAAATCTTCTGGTGGAAACTCGTTGTTTTCTTGTTTCCAGCTCTTCTAGTTGCTGCTCGTTTCCACGACTTCTGTCGCACAATGAAGGAAATCATCAACGTCGTTAAAGTCTGTGAAGCCACGCTTAGAAAAAGGTACGTCCTTTACGCTTTAGAACTCAAACCAAGGACCAGATTCACTAAAAGACTGTGTAGCGCAGCTTTTTTTTATTATTATTAATTTTTTTTTTGCATCATTTGCTCCCATTTCGGCTCCTAAAGCCCACAGACTCGGGTCAGGCAGTCTTGAGCAGTTTGCCGTTTAAATTGACCTTCCACAAAGAGCAGGAACAAAAGTGACAGAAGTTTTCAACAGATGAAGTTCAAACACATTCCTTAAAACTGCATCAGAGAGGAAACACGTTTTAGACTTTTCTGACTCAGCTTGACTCATTTCATCCTTTTCAACCCGACTTGGGTCTCTCTCTCTGAATTCTGTCAGACAGCACGGTCTGCAGCTCATCTCTGCACCACTGTTTAGACATTTTAGTGGATGTATTGTACATTTATGAGAAGTAAAAAAAACAAGAATGCTGCATTGCGAGGCTTTAAAAACGGTGGGTTAGATTCTTGAGAGTGAGACTCATCAATGTCCTGCGGTCTGATGATGTCGAACCTTCACCTCGACTCGCTTCAAACCTCTGCTGAGTCGGTTCCAGTAAACAAGCTGGAAGTGGGTGAGACCACCTGATGGACTCTCAAACCTGCGCCGAGTCAATGAAAAGGGCCGTCGATCTTCACTGCATCCTCTCATTTAAAATTATAGGTGAGAGGAAAAGCTATCTCAAAAACAATTACTATTAAATTAATTATTTGTGCCTGGTTATGAATTGAGGTTTGTTGGAATGGTCTGTAGTTGTAAAGTTTTGTGCTCTGAATGTAAACCAGCCTCTGACACTTGTCGTGGAGCAGAGGATGATCTTTTTTGACCTGCCTGTTTGTGAAGGTGTCGGTGCAATAAGTTCCTCCTCTTCCTCTGTTTTTTATTTATTTTTTTTTGTTCCTTTTGAGATTCAGTTACCATCAGCTATCAGGAGACGGTAAATATTTTATGCCTTGTCTTGTCTTTTTTTAATAGTTTTTCCCTGGCTGTAGTTTACAGTATATAAATGTGGGCAAATTTACAAAACCTTATTTAAATAAAATAAAATTAGTACAGAGATGCTGTCTGGATGGCAGCACAGTTTGAAGCATAGCTCTCCCTTTGTGAATTAAAACAGAAGCACCAGTTACATTTGTCACGTGATCATCAACCAGGCCCGAGTCTTTCCTGACTATATCTGGACTTTTGTTTCAGTTTCAGGAAAAACAGTTGTACTTTAAAATAATTTTAAATTGAAGTTTAACGACTTTGTGTGTGCGCTTTAAAAAAAATGTTTTAATCAGACTGAACGAGTTCAAGGACACCCCGACCAGCCAGCTGACCGTCGAGGAGTTCATGAGGATCGATCTGGACGAGGAGTGCGATCCGCCGTGTTTCACTGCCGGGCTGAGGAAGGCAAAACTCAAACAGGTTTAAGTTTGTTTTTTTACACATCAACATTTTCCTCATTGGGCCTCAGAACCTTCCTTTACTCCGAGACGATCCCTCTGATCTTCTCTCCTGGCGGTTCTGATCGTCTGATTAAAAAAAGACCTTAGCTCTGATTCAGGTTCTTGTTTTTATCTTCACTCCAGCTGGAGATCGAGCTGAAGAAGAAGATCAACAACGTTGAAGGTGTGGATGGTTTTCATGTTTGTTTGCAAAGAGCACCTGGATTAGCTAGTTATTTTAGCATACCCTGATGCATGCTCAATAATCCAGGTAGAAAAATCTAAAAAAGCTAAGTCTGGTCCTCTGTAGCTTTTAGCTACTGTTTTGCTACATTTAGCCTGTGCGTTAGCTCATTGTGGCGACCCCTATAGAGGTATCATTCTTGTTTTTGCTTTTTTTCAGTCTTGTCACAGAAATCATCCAAAACTTGTGATTTTTCTCTGTTTTTATGTAAAGCAGATGAAATCCAGGAGTACCAGGATGAGATTGATGCAGAGCTGGAGGGCAGCCGACCCAAACTGAGAGGAGTCTACGCTGCCTACTCTAAAGAAGGTGAAGGACTGTCCGGGAAACGTAAAAGACTGTCCGGGAAACTTAAAAGACTGTCTAGGAGATGTACAAGACTGTCCAGGAAATGTAAAAGACTGTCCAGGAAATGTAAAAGACTGTCCAGGACACATAAATGACTGTCCAGGAAATGTAAAAGACTGTCCAGGAAATGTAAAAGACTGTCCAGGAAATGTAAAAGACTGTCCAGGAAATGTAAAAGACTGTCCAGGAAATGTAAAAGACTGTCCAGGAGAGTAAAAGACTGTCCAGGAGAGTAAAAGACTGTCCGGGAAACTTAAGACTGTCCAGGAAATGTAAAAGACTGTCCGGGAAACTTAAGACTGTCCAGGAAATGTAAAAGACTGTCCGGGAAACTTAAAAGCCTGTCTAGTAGATGTACAAGACTGTACAGGAAATGTAAAAGACTGTCCAGGAAATGTAAAAGACTGTCCAGGAAATGTAAAAGACTGTCCAGAACACAAAAGACTCTCAGAGAAACTTAAGACTGGTCTGGAAAATTAAAGACTGTCCAGGAACCTTAAACGACTGTCCAGGAAACACAAAAGACTGTCCAGGAGAGTAAAAGACTGTCTGACTGACTTAAAAGACTGTCTGGGAAAGTGAACACTGGTCAGGAAAATTAAAGACTGTCCAGACTGTTCAGGTCCAGAAAGTCCTGGCTTCACTGCAGATATATGAACTTCTTTTAGATCCTCCAAAGACCAGACTGCTGGGCCGGTTTTAATTTATTATTGTTGGGGGGACATCATCCGGCTTGAAGTGGGGGCCTTGGCAGAACTGACACCGGACTGTACGAGGCTCCTCTCTGAGGATGTTCTGGTTCAAGATGTTTTGTCTTTAGATGCTGGTGAAGATTCTCAGTCGTCCAGGACATGATGAAATCAAAAAAGGCGTTCAATACAGGATCAACTGGACTTTATTTGTTTATTTATCTGCAACAAATAAAGTCCAGTTGATCCTGTATTGAACGCCTTTTTTGATTTGTCTTTAGATGTTAATCATTTTAAAGAAGGATTGATATTGAGTCTCAGTCTGACTCTAGCGTTATTCAACATTAACTTTACAGAAGCTAAGCATTAGCATTAGCATTAGCTGATGGTCTGACGGGCCCGTTACTAAACTGCTTTTTTTTTATTTATTTTTTATACTTCCACACCATACGCACACTGGCACCTGTTGTTGTTTACCTTGTTTACTAAGCTTTCACGAGGTCGGACTGGGCGACATTTCATCTCATCTTTCAACATTTCATATCGTTCGATGCCGAGTCTGAATCTTTTAAAATGGCCTTCAGACAAAACTGGAATAAAAAGTTTTCCTTGTCATATTTTAATCTCGTGCACGGAGAATTGCTGAACGTTTTGTTGACTGAGCTCTGGTCTGAACACCGACCTGCAGTTTGCTGTAAGTTCAGCACAGGACGGACAGCAGGAAGGTTTCAGTTTTCACACATTCGAAACGTTGGGCAGGTGAGAGGAGCTCCAGGTCGGTTCCTCCTCGGTCTCTCTGACTCTTTACCTCCACCTCAGGTTCTGCTCACACTGAGGTTTTCTGACCAGCTTTAGTTCTGGATGATTATTAAAACACTTATGAGGACTGAAGATGGCTAACATGATTTAAATCTGATCTCCACAGACCTTAAAAGCGAGGACCTTAACTCCACGCCATCTGAGGTGGCCGATGAAGACTCTGGTGAAGATGATGAGCTCCGGGCCATAGCCAAACACTTTGGCAAAGAGCTGTCGGAGATCTCAATGGAGGCCCTGATAAAGCTGGAGAAAACAAGACTGGAGGAGGAGGAGGAGGATCCACAGAAGAAAGGCCCGTCTCTGGATTTCATCCTGGGAACGATGCCCTCATCGGCCACTCTGGGCCTCTCCAAGACCTTCAGCAGCTGTGAGGACAAGGCGAATGGTGAGTACATCTGTTCCACAAACCACAGGTTGGGTTTGTCTCGGATCAAACTTTTCACCTTTAGACCCACAAAATAAAAGCTCGCGATCCAAACTGTTTTCAGCTCCAAATAAACAAACTATGAAAGAAGCGTTTCACAAAGAACTGGATCAGCGTTCTTCAACCGATCATGACGGCTGTTTGTATCACAACGTTTAATGCAGATCTGTGGCAAACATCTTTAAAGTTGATACGAGGACCCCTCCCTCGGCATTTCACGACCCATAGTGGGGTCCTGACCCATACTTTGGGAACCACTGTTGCAGCTGCACCCAGACACATCTTGTGTTTCATCAGGTGTATAAAACACAAGGAGAGCACACAGGACGAAGAACATGGCAGGAGAATCCTCACCGTGGACGTCGAGTCCTGCAGGAGGGTTTCCAACAGTCCGGGTTCTAGTCGTTGGGATTCCATCAAACCATCTGATGGGAGGATTCTTGTTCTGTTGTTCTAGTGTAGGTTCTGTTGTCTAAATATCTTTGTGATGCTGCAGGCCTCAGGAGAAAAACTCATTATTTTTCTTTGTATAGAACTTTAGTGGTTGATAAATTAGTCGTAAACGCTCACCAGACAGGAAGTGGTCACCTCTTTATACGTTTTATCTGCCCACCTTCTTCCTGTTTCACCCTCCGTTTGTTGGACACAAAGACAAAATGTCTGGTTCTGAAATATAAACACAAAGGCAACAAACTGAACTTTCCTGCTGGGCCACCATCACAGAACTCAGACCCGCTCTGCCTGGAATTACCTCGTTACCTGAGTGGGAGGCTCCGTGACGCCCCGCCCCCCATCGGGCCACGCTGCGGAGGCGTTGATGGACGGTGCAGCTCAGCTACATCTGTTGATGAGAGGAGAAACCTGTGTTTTTCTGGGAGGTTCTGATGGTCCAGTGAACACAGAACTGGGTTGAATCTTTGACCTCTGTTAGATAAAACACTGAAGTTCTTAAATTATTTCTCTGAACAACATCAGACAATTAATTTAATTTATTTGTGAACATTTTTTACAGTTCCCAACATTGAAACTGTTTTTAGTTTTCAGCTTATCTTTTGGTACTTTAAGTGGGAGTTTTACTACTTTTTACTTTGTTACCCATTGTAAAATTTAGCTAGCCATTTCCCACTTTTAGCTGGTATTTTGCTAGCTTTCATTTTTACCATACCATACCATACCATTTTATTTATAAAGCACTTTAAACAGGAACAAGTCCACACCAAAGTGCTGGCTCTTTTTGGCTCTGGTTTGCTGCTTTTGGCTAACATGTTGTTGCATTTGGCTTCTAACTAGCCTTTTGAAACATTTAGCCAAATATGTAGCCATTGGCTACTTTTAGCTTCTTGCTAGCCGTTTAATACTTTTTATATCAAGTGTCTTGCAGCTTTTGGCTTCTGGTTAGCCTTTTAACACATTTAGTCCAAATTTAGTCTTTTGATACTTTTAGTTGAAGTTTTACTACCGGTAACTTTCTTTTTTGGCTGGTGTTTGCTACTTTTATCTAGCCCAGGGGTCTGCAACCTTTACGATCAAAAGAGCCATTTCTGCCACTTTGTTCACTAAATTAAACGTGTCCGGAGCCACAATACCTGCTACAACTGGGATTCTTAACTGGTGGCCCGCGGACCATTTAAAGTTTGTTGGAGGTTGATTTCATAAAACTAAAAATATCTAATGATTTTTACATCTATTGATATTTTTACATTCCAAGACAAAATAAAAGATGAGATTCTTGTAAAGAAGAAAAAATAATATAGTTTTTGCCCTGTTTCTGAAAACTAAAACCATAAACTATATAACCGTGTTTCCATCAAGGTTTCTTGATGCGCATTTTGAAGTATCGCATCAGAAAAGGTGAATGGAAACGGCACGATTCTAATTAACTTCCTCTAATTCGCAAAAAAGTTGATACGCTTGCTTGAGGTGGTTTTTGGGTTTTTCGAAACAGAGCTGATGCGCAAAACGAGAGATGGAAACAGATTTGCCGACTCAGTTCTGACGTAGCGAACATTCACGTCATGTGACTGATCAGCTGTTTCCGCTGTAACATCGCTAAAACTAGTTGGCATGACAGAATAAATACAACTTGCCCGATAGCAACACATTCCTGAAATATTCTCTCCATTTTGCCGAGATGTGTGGTTCGGTTCCTGTTTTCAACCGCTACTTCCTGTTTACTGTAGACGTGCGTAACGCTGACGTCTGACGTAATGCCGCTTTGCGTGGCCTGGTGGATTCGCTTCAAGCCAGTTGATGGAAACACTTCTGATTCGCATTAATTTTTATTTACATTTTTGCAAATTTTCAAAAATTCGCTCAAAATTCGAATTGAAAATAGATGGAAACACGGTTTATGTATTCTTGTGATTTAAAAAAAAAAATAATTTTAATTGTAGAAAAATTACGTATCCTACTTTGAAGAAATAAATTGTAAAGTGAAAGTGAGTATTGAACGCCTTTTTTGAAAGTGAGTATGTTTCACTCCTTGTAATGTTTCTAGTATTCATATATTTGCAAAATAAATTACAGGAAAACTGCTAAAACTATTAGTTTTCGTTATGACAACCAATAAAATTACGTTTTATTTCAGTTTTAGTCGGAGCTTGAAAGAGCCGCTGCAGAGGGACCAAAGAGCCGCATGTGGCTCCAGAGCCGCAGGTTGCAGACCCCTGATCTAGCCTTTTGCTACTTTTAGCCTTTAGCTACTCTTTTGGTAAATTTACCTAGCCTTTTGCTGCATTTGGCTTCTAGTTAGACTTGACACATTTTACTCGATCCTTGGCTCAGTATCTGTAAAACTGAACCTTCTTGAACTCTGTTGACTCATAAATTTAAACAATGTTTAGCCGTAAATATAAAACTTATTCAGAGTTTTATTCAAATCTGTACGGAAGCGTATTGCTGACACCTGGAGAATTTTTTTGGGGGGGGCTTATGTAGTAATAATGTGATACGTATCACGTTATTACGTGATACGTATCACGTAATTACGTGATAATATCACGTTATTACGTGATATCACGTTATTACGTGATACGTATCACGTAATAACGTGATACGTATCAAGTAATTAATTGTATTCATCTGTGTTCATCTGTGACCATCTGCTCATGCAGACTCATGTTCGTGCTGCTGTTTATTCCCACTATATTAAGTTTAGTGTATTACTAGTTGATGCGTTTCTTAGTTAGTTCTAGATGTTATTACTGTTTTTCTCTTTCATTTGTTGTTGGATGTAACTGGGACCTCGTGTACATAATCTCGTTTTCATCTCATGTACCACATGCGGTGCAAATGACAATAAAGACTCTCTGACTCTGACTAATTACGTGATACGTATCACGTTATTACGTGATACGTATCAAGTAATAACGTGATACGTATCAAGTAATAACGTGATACGTATCACGTAATTACTTGATACGTATAACGTTATTACTTGATACGTATCAAGTAATAACGTGATACGTATCAAGTAATTACTTGATACGTATCAAGTAATAACGTGATACGTATCAAGTAATAACGTGATACGTATCAAGTAATTACGTGATACGTATCAAGTAATTACGTGATACGTATCACGTTATTACTTGATACATATCACGTAATTACTTGATAATATCACGTAATAACGTGATACGTATCACGTAATTACTTGATACGCATCACGTTATTACGTGATACGTATCACGTAATTACTTGATACGCATCACGTTATTACGTGATACGTATCACGTAATAACGTGATATTATCACGTAATAATGTGATACGTATCACGTAATAACGTGACACGTATCACATTATTACTACATAAGCCCCCCCCAAAAAAAATTCTCCAGGTGTCAGCAATACGCTTCCGTAAATCTGTTCCCATGTTTATTAGCAGAACATCTCATGAACCAAACTGTGTTTGACTTGGAGGTTCTGTGGGTTCAGGCTGGTCCTGGTTTGGTTCAGGGGATGGTGGTGGTGGGGGGGGGGGCATATGGGGGCATCAACCCCCCCAAACCCAGTCTTTGAAGTGTTAAGTGGACTGGGGGACCTTGTCATTATGCTGAGCCTTTCATCAGACTCTGGAAGAGGGAGAGACGAGGCAGTTCTGAGTTTTTCTGGTGGGAAAAAACAATTAAAAATAAAAATGTGGATCTTTTTAGCTTTGAGGACATCGGAAACGTTGACAAAGAGCCGTTTCATCTCACTCGTATCAGCACCACGGCTGTTATTAGTTTTCCTTTGTCGCCTCTTTGTTGGCTTTAAATCTGTCCCTTCGGCTTGGAGTGGAGTCGTTCCAGGGACTGGAGAGCTTCGGCTTTTCTTCAGAGGCCGCGGTCAACAGCAGCTTGGCTTCTGTCCAAACTATAAAAACATCACAGAGGAACAAACCTCCCTTTTAGAGAAACCAGAAAAATAAAATGGAGCCGTTAGAAAAACATGACGGGAAAAGTTTTGCTCCTTAAAGTGAGGAGGCCTTTAATGAAGAAGTCGAGTTGCGTCAACACCTGAAACTGAAATCACCCGAAGGTTTCGTCTTCCTGAGGAGATCGAAGCTGAAGCTGGAATCGTTTCCTCTCAGATCCGTCCTTCACACCACATTTGGTTACGAATAGAAAAAAACAAATTACGACACGATTTTCCTTCTCAAAATTATGATTAGACGAGGTGAGAAGTTTCTCTCCAGGAATAATTGTGACTGTTTGGGCTGAATTCGAAGCATCAATGTTTTTTTGTTTTATTAAATTTATCCGTTTGTAACAAAAAGATAAAAAGACTTCAGGAATGCATATCACCCGCCACCCTTCACAACAGTTTTAGACCAACACCTTTATCCATGTTGCTGTAAAAGACTTGGATTAATTTTATTTTTCACAAGTGCTCTCATGTTCCTGAGGTTCTGACCCACTTTGTTCCAGATTGTAGCAGCTGCTAAACAAATTAATTATTAACATAAAAATCAATCTAATTGCTCCTGAACTTGTGGTTTATTATTAATTTATACAGACTGTCCTCTCCTAGACTCGTCTCCTGACTGCTTTTAGAGCCCTTTCTGCTGCTGGGACATCTGCCTGTGCCATACTGGACCTGCTGGGCCCGGGCAGGGCAGAACAGATGGGTGAATGGGTCTAGGTTCTCAGACGAGGAGGAGCGATTTGATTGGTTGCTGGGATGACGGCTAACATTTAGTAGCTTTAGTTTTTTCTGTGCTTCAATGGAAGAACAGGAACAAAGGAGGAGCTCAGAGTGCTGTTTGTCCTGCTCACTCTTTTTAACAAGGAGCGACCAACCTCGTCCTCGGCCCAAACCAACGTTCATGTTGTCACCGTTTTAGATATGACTGTGTTCATGCTGACTGAAGTGTCTGAACGTGTGCGTGTGTTAAGTTTAAACCACAGCGCCTGCTAGTGGCCCGGCATGGAAGCTACAGCAGGTTCAAGGATCACGGCGTTTCTGCATAAACGTGCATGTTGTTCGTGTTGAATCAATGCAAAACTATTGGACGTTTTTGAAGATTCACTTGTTCAGTTTTCCAGCTGGTCTCCAAACGCCTCAGCTCAGTGAGTGTTTTACTTTCAGCTCCACCGTGCAGCCGACAGAGTCTGTAGATAATAAAAAATACTGTTAGTAAAATAATAATCCAAGGCAGCTGGTGGGTTGGACTAATGGTGAATCCAGACCGAATGCGTTTTCAACTGCAGCAACGTCCAGTTTACATGCAAAGTCAATGGTGGACGCACCTCCAGGCGCCTCCTGGCGTCTTGCGTCACGTCGCGTGCGTGTTGAGCGTGCTGGAGAACGATTTCCGTGCACGTGAACCCGCGTCAGCCTCCAAAGCACGCCTCCAACATGCTGAAGATTTCGCCGTTCAACTTTCAAACGCCGCTCAAACTCTACCCGATTGGTTGGTGTGTCAACCAATCAGGGAGAGTCGGGGGAGAAGAGAGGGGGTCAGGGGGAGAGTCCCTATGTGACGCGGAAACCAGTGACGCGGAAACCATTGCGCATGTGACGTATTGTTTGTGGAACACAGAAAAAACCCGCGGAGTCATGGAATATGGAAGAGAAACTCATTGTAGCTGTGTGTTCGCGACAATTCCTTCACAACCAGTCAAGTCTGCTCCACAGAGACAGAAATAAAGAGCTCCTCACCTCGCGGAGTGCAGTGACGACTCGGTACACCGGTAAGCTCCTCCCCCACACCCCGCAGCAGCAGGGTTGCCAGATAAACATGAATTTTATTATTTTTATTTATTTATTTTTACCCCTTTTCAGTGCAAATGTTCACTAAACTCAACACATTAATAATCTTATCAGACCCTCACGCAGCAAATATGACAGTTTGGGTTAAAAAAAATAAAAAATAAGCAACAGTACTAGATGATTAATTAATTTTTATCTGGCAACCCTGCGCAGCAGTTTTCTGGGTAGTTTCGCTTCTGGCTTTTTGGTCTGGACCCAAAGTGCGTCCACTTGCGTGCGTGTTGAGCTTTTTTGCCGTTGAAATCGCGTTCGGTCTGGATGTACCATAAATGTTAACTCGAGCTTCTTTTACAAAAAACCTCAGGGAGAATTCCCCTGTCTCTCCCCACCTTCAGCACCTGCAGGACTTGGTCTGGTTCTTTGTCTTCTTTGGGATTCCAGAGCTTCTGTAGTGAAGCTGCAGATTTTTGCTGACCACATCAGACGGACCGCCGCCGCCCGGGGCTTTGATGTGCGGGTGGGGGGTGGAGTCAGGTTACCTGTGTGTGACGACCAGGTGTGTCTCTGTTCGTCCTTGGAGACAAAATCTGAGTTTGATAACAGATTTTATCCTGAGTTTGTTCACGTTGGGTGTGACAAACAAAGTTTAGATCTTTTTTTTTAAAGAGCTCAGACAGAACGGGGTGGTTTCAGGTCTGTCAGACTCAGAATAAAGAATTTTTTTTATTTTATTTTTTTCAGACTTTAAAAACTAAAGTAAGTTTCTTTAATGGACTTGTGTACAAATCTCCCTCCCTTATAGTGAGAGGACAGAAGAACTGCAGTTTGTTTTCATCGTGGCTCAACCAAGTCTGTACCGTATTTTACAGCCGATAAGTCGCACCGCTCTATAAGTCGCATTGTCCCATTATGTCCAATAAATTGGAAAAATCCATAAACATGTTGCACCGCCGTATAAGTCGCATCTATTATGCGTCACCGCTGACACGTTGCGTATGTTGTGTGTCACCGCTGACAACCCGAAATGTGGGCTGGAGGTTTGCCCTGATGCAAATGGCTGCCACAGGAGCTGCACTGAAGGACTTCAACAAGATTAACACGGTTAAATCAATTATTTGTTTGCTGAAAATTATAGCAAAGATGTGTCTTAGCTTAACCGTTCCTTAATAAATGCCCGTAATGGTCAAATCAGCTGGATTTAAAAAGTAGTTTCGCTATGTGCACCCACGCGGGTGGGACCGCTGCATTGTCTTTAAAATTTAGCAAGATAAACACTTAAAAATGTATATTTGTTAGCTGAAATTATAGCAAAAGTGTTTCTGAGCTTAACCGTTCCTTAATAAATTAACGTAATGGTCAAATCTGCTGGATTTAAATTGTTTCGCTTTGACGTCTTCCAAACGGTTGCACGTGCTATGAAAATAAATTGTAAATAAATCGAATTTTAGCTCAAAAATCTCATGCAGCTAACAGTTTGTAAATGTCCATCTAGTGATTACTTTCTGTAAGTTTAATGAAAATCTGCCATGTGGTTCATGAGCCATTTTGCAAAATAGTACCTGTTACAATATGGAGCTAACGCTAACCCATCTACGGTTATAAAACATCGAATTTTATCTCAAACATCTCATACAGCTAATCAGTTTGTAAATGTCCATCCAGTGATTACTTTCTGTAAGTTTCATCAAAATCTGTCCTGTGGTTCTTGACCTATTTTGCTAAACAGTAAAACGCTGAGCTAAAAGTAGTTCATACCTCCAGAAAGCAGGAGGCTGGGCTGCGACAGAGTGAAGGTTGGTTTATACTTCTGTCTTACGTCTTTTACCCCCCGTTGAGAGAGAAAAGGTTGCGCAACTTCTGGCTGCACTCCCGTTGTGATCCCCCGGTGACAGCCCGTCTTGTACATGGCCCCCAAGCAGAACTGCAAGACGCCGACGATGCGGCTCGCAGCGTGTGATTGGTTCAAAGTTTGTGGGCGTTTTTTGTTTTTGCTTTGACAGACATGGATAGTTTTGAAGAGAAACTTGTCTGTGCGCGCGCACACGCAAACCGTGCGTCTCTGCACTTTGCGCATTGCACCCAACACACACACACACCAATACATATATATTTATTTATGAATTTATAATGGATTTAATATAATGATAGGCTCCATTACCTCCATTTGTGAGTCCGTTATCATGAGCGTAGCCAGAATTTTACGAGGGGCGGATTGTTTAAAGGAAACGTTGACCTAAAAAAAAGCAACAAGCCTCGGTAGCACAATGGATAAGGCGTAGGTTTTCCGCTCCAAAGCTTTTCTCGACTTGAGTTCAAATCTCACCTGGGGTTGAAGTTATTTTACGTTTGTCTTTTATTGGATAAAAAAAAGGAAGAGTTAATATGCCTGTGGTTAACACAAAATCCCTTTTTTTTGGGCACGGGATTGAAGACACTGCTCAGTCTGGAGGTTTGATCTTCAGGGTCAAAATGTCAAAGTCGCAAAGCTTAAAGACGTGAAAAGACCGAGAGACGTGATCCTGGCGATCGATTCTTGACGTCTATATACTTGTACATCGTTCGAGGTCTGCAGCTTTATGTTTGTTTGTCGAGGAGAATCTGCTGCTGGACTTGTCCTCTGTCCAAAACCAGAACCTCTTAGGGGGAAGGAGACCAGGCTGAAGAAGCTTGAACTGAGCTGAAAAGTAAGCCAGAATGCTAGCTAAAAGCAGCAAAACACTTGCTTAAAATATTGAAAGGATAGCTAGAAGCTAAAAGTGGCTAAAGACGAGCTAAAAGGTTAATGTATCAAAAGGCTAACTAAAAGCAATCCATCCATTATCTTTTACCCGCTTCTTCCATTTTGGGTCATGGGGTCGCTGGTGCCCATGTCCTGCAATCACTGTGCAAGAGGTGGGGGACACCCTGGACAGGTCTCCAGTCCATCACAGAGACAACAACCATACACTCTCTCACTCACACCTAGAGACAATTTAGAGTTGCCAATCAGTCTAACATGCATGTTTTTGGTCTGTGGGAGGAAACCGGAGGAAACCCACGCATGCACGGAGAGAACATGCAAACTCCACCCAGAAAGGCCCCTGGGCCGGGATTTGAACCAGCAACCTTCTCGCTGAGAGGCAGCAGCTCTACCAGTTTTGCTACTGTGCTGCCCTAACTAAAAGCTAAAGCAGCAAAATTCTTAATAAAAGGTCAGCCTGATGAAGTCCTTTGGATGAAGGACGAAATGTCAACAAACAACAAAAACCTGGCCAGATGACTTGACTGAACATTGCTGGATTTTTTTACCTGGATTATTGAGCATGAACTTTGGTGTTCTGAACCACTTGGCTATGGCTGCCTTAGAGGAGTCGACAGGGGAGAGGGCGGGCCCCAGAAGCCCTCTTATCACCAGCAAACTGGTTGGCCCACTATGTGAGTGTGCTGCTTGTGGGACCAAGTTTGTCGTTGGCTCCTCGGACTCATGAAGTCCTTTGGTCTTTGGATGAAGGACAAAACGTCTCAACAAAAAATTAAACCATCTAGATGGCCTGACTGGACTTTGTCGGGTCTTAATAAAAGGCAAAATAAAGTATCTAGTAGCTAAAAACAAAAAGTAGCCAAAAAAATCTGTCTAAAAGCTAAAATGAGCAAATAGCTATAAGTAGTTAAAAGCCTAAAGTAGCAAATAATTAGCTAAAAAAAGTATAGCAAGTAGTAAGACTAACTAAAGGTAGCAGAATGAAAGCTAAAAATTTATAAAGCTTTTATGAAAAAAAATGTTTAGAAGGGGGGGGGGGGTGCTTGTAAGCCTGTTTTGGGTTTTTTATGACCTCTCCTGCATATTTTATTTATTTTTTTCCATTATGTGTATTGCTTGTTTTTGTGCAAACAATAAAACAAATAAACAAACAAATAAAATGCTAGCTAACAGAAAATTCAATTCAACTTTATTTTGGTAAATAAAAAAATTACAAACAAAAAGAAAACGATATAAAATGGTAAAGTAGTTTTATTTGCATTTCCCCATATTTCCCCATATTTCTGAGCAATATAACAAATAGTAATAAATGTAGCAAAACTTTCAAACCTTGGTAAATTTTTCAGAGGGAGCTAGAAGCAACAATTAGCAAAAGGATAGCTAACAGCTAAAACTTGCAAAAGGCTTGTTAAAGTGGCAAGAAGCTAGCCGAAATCTAAAAACACCAATAGGCTAAGTAAAAGCTAAAGAAACAAAATGTTTAAAAAAAAAATTGTTTACCATACCTTTTATTCATCCAGGTTAGTCTCATTGAGCCACAAGAACTCATTTTCAAGAGAGACCTGTTTAGGGAGCAGATAGTGGGGGTTAAGTGCCTTGCTCAGGGGCCCAGAGTGGGCGAATGAGGGTGGAGGCAGGTGTGGATGTTTCACCTTTTTCCACCCACATTTTTTGTTGTTGTCGGTACCGGGGCTTGAACCGGCGATCTTACAATCGCAGGCCCAACCGTCTAACCACTGCGCCACCACTCCCCCTCAATGCTCAATAAAAGCTAAAAATATAAAAAGTCTAGCTAGAAACTAAAAGTAAAAGACTAGTTCTGTTGAGTTAGTGGGTCGTTGTATGATTCTGATAAACGGGTCGGTTCTGGTTGTCTCTGTGACAGATGATGCCGCTGACGGCGGGGAGCTGGACCTGAGTGGGATCGACGACACAGAGATCGATCAGGTTCGTACTGGAGGTTCAACGAGGTCCGATCTGGACTGAACAAACGCAGAGAAACTACAGTTTACTTTACACAAAGAAGTTCTTAAAAAATCTGGAAAAAATAGTAAAACTTTGTCTCGTGTGTTTTGATGCTTCATCTGAACAGTCGTGTTAAAACAAAATGCAACCTCAGATGAACAATAAAATGTTTGAGCCGTTGCTGCGTGGCAGAAATTTGCCCTGTTGGTTCTGATCATCAGACGCAGCCGTGTTGATCAAGTCTGATCTGGAGCAAATGTGTGCAAGCATGCCAGGTTGGAAAGACATCAGCAATGACCTCGGAGAAGAAGTTGTTGCTGCCCATCGATCTGGAAAGGGTCAAAGGTCATTTAGAGTCCATCGTTCTACAGAAAGTTTATTAACGAGTGGAAAACATTTCAGACGGCTGACAATGTCCACAGCATGTTCACCCTGAAGGTCAGACCGTGCAATGAACTCCATCTCATTCTATTGCCTCAGTCAGCAGGTCGAAGGTCATGCAGGCCCCCATAGGTCTGGAAATATGAAAATGAAAACATTTTGATTAAAGTCACTCCTTCATGATTTTTAAATTAAATTATGATCATGTAAAGAAAAAGGAAACCTACAAAATCAAGTTGTTTAATAAACAAAAGAAGTAAATTAACTTTAAAAATACACAATAAATAATTTATGTAAATGGAAAACATGGAATTACAGAAATTTTGGGTTGCCAGATAGAAAACATTTGATCCAACACTATGGTCTATTGAATTGTGGTGTTTCTGGCAACAGTTTGGTTCAGGTTTTGAAAACTGAGGCAGTTTCGTTAAAACATTTTATTTCATGTTCCCGTTCTTAAAACAGAAATTTTTTTGGATTTAACCAGAACTTTTAAGCTGAAATTTCTCAAACAGAGGCAGGATTAACCTGACTGGATCTAGACGGGTTCTGTGGGTCGGGTCGTATCTGGTACCTTCTCCCTGAACTGGACTCTGCTTCTCTGCAGTATCTTCTGAGCGACAATGAAATTAAAGTCAAGACGGCTTTCTGGATGGCCGAAAACGCAGACTACCTCAAAGAGCAGAAAGGTGAGTAGCCCACAATGTGTTTTGGCTGATTGTACCTTTGGTTCATCTGCATCGGCTGCTTTAAACCAAAGTATCAGCGCTCCGGCTGTGACTGTTGGTATTTGTTATTTTTTTTACGTTGAAATGTTTATATTCTCGTTTTGTTGCTCGTTTTCAGTAAAAGAAGCTAAAATAGCTGAAGAGAAGGCGCTTGGGATCTACAAAGAAAAACGGGTAAGTCTTGTTTCAAAAAGCTTTGATGAAACAACCATTTTTACGGAGCCTCAAAGTTTTCAGCCCCTCTGAAGTGACTCAGAAGTCAAATCAGAGAAAAGTTGAATGAAAGTACAAGTCGTGGTGGGTTTCTTCTCCCAGTTCTCTTAAATCCACCATCAAGACATGGAAGGAATATGGAACATGTGTAAATCTACAGAGAGCGGGTCGTCCTCACAAAGAGCGATCGTGAAGGAGAATAATGAGAGAGACTCCTGAGACCTCTCCTGAAGGAGCTACCAAACTTCAGCAGATGGGATGGGAGAGGCTGAGCATACAGCAACTGTTGCCAAAGTTCTTCACTGGTCTGAGCTTTATGGGAGGGCGGCAAACAGAAAGACAATAATGAAGAAAACAAATCTTCACCAGAGTTTTAGCTTGTTTAGAGACTGTTGTCCAGTCTAGGTCCTTGAGGGCCACCGTCCTGCAGGTTTTATCCGTTTCCCTGTACGGCTGAACGATTTTGGAAAATAATCTACATGTAATTGCAATTTTTTTTCTATAAATTGCGATTTAAAACGTGATTATTTTTTAAATTTCTTAAGTATTTTTCAACAAACAGAAGCAGTAAATCAATCTGTTTTATAATAAACAATGTCAGATTTATTTAAAGCAGAGATTACAATAAAGCAAACAAATCTATGCCTTTTCACCATTTCTATTTTTTCTTGTTTCATAAACATAATAGTAAACATGTTAAGTGAACTTTCTAACTACTGTCTGAACTTCACATGACAGTTAATAAATATAAAAATTAGATATAAAAAAATTACTGTTTGAAGTTCAAACAGTTCGGTCAGTGATCCCTGTCGGCTGATACTTTGCTTACTTGAAATTGAAGCACTGGTTGTTGTCATTCTAGCCATGCAACCATCGTAAATGTCTTTGTGGTGCTTTTTTTTTAAGTGTTGATAAAGATTTGTGTCAAGTGACCAGTCAAATTGCAGCCTTCGCAATTAGAAAATCTAATTTTATCATATTGCGATATTATTGCAAATGCAATTAATTGTTCAGCCCTAATTCCCTGCACCAACACACGATTCAATGGTTGAAGCACCTCCATGTTCTGCTGAAGTCCTATTGAAATAACTTGGGTGTGGTGGAGCAGAGATGGTGGCCCTCAAGGACCAGGACTGGACACCCCTGCTTTAGTCTATTCTCCTTCTTGTCTGTTTGTGAGGATGACCTGCTCTTGGTAGGTTTGCACACGTCCCAAAGTCCTTCCATTCCTTTATAATGGATTCAACAGAACTCTTGGGAGGTTTAGGGCTTTGGAAATCCTTTTGTATAATCTCCTGACTTGTACTTTTCAATAATCCTCTAAAAACTCTATAAGCAGGGGTAATATTTATAGTTATTTTACATTAAATTTTTATTTTTATTTTTTTTTAAAGTGGCAGAAGGGTAGCAGGACGGGTCGGCCATTTTGAATTCTAAAAGTTACTCGGCTATTCTGCGATGATTTCTGAGTTTCATTAAAACATTGAAGTCAGATCTAAGTATGGCCAGATGTTTTTCCAGTTGAACGAACATGAAGTTGTTTCTCCACAGGAAGAGTTGGTGTTTTGTAAAAAGAAAAAAATGAGAGTGACGTTTGTTTTTTGTCTGAATCAGCCGAAGCAACCTTCAAAGCGACGCCTCCCGATCAGCGCCAGCTCCGCCGATGAAGCCATCGGGAAGATGCTGGAGCAAAAGAAGATCTCCTCCAAGATCAACTACGATGTGCTGAAGGACCTCGACGTCAAGCGCGGCAGCAGCCCGGCCCCCCAAACCCCGAGGAAGGAGCCAGCTGCCGTCAAGACAACCGGACGCAACCGGAACCCGGCTCCGGCGCCGCTGAACCTCAGCACGCCGCTTAGCACTCTGGGTAAAAGGTAAGCAGTTGTGGTTCTTTAGATCTTCAGCTGTTGAGGATCGTTCTTGTGCTGCAGGAAGAGTTTAGAAGCAGTTGTTTGAAAATGAGAGGAAAGTGTTTCTTTGACTTTACTGGGTGAGTGGCTGGCAGCACTCTTAATAAGACAGGCAGACTGAAGCCGAGCGGAAAATAAACTTCAAACGGGAAGTGTGTCAAAATAAAAGTCCAATCAGGTTCTGGTCTTCAAACACAAGTTTTTATGTCCCTGCGGTTTAGGAAACGAGAGAGCTCAGATACGTGAGAGTCGAGGGGAGTTTATGTGTGACCGCTGACCTATACGAGCTTATTTAGCTGACCTGGAGTTCACGTTCTGCTGGTTGGTTCTGTCAGCTTCAGTTCTTCAGACTATCAGCTAATCTTTAGCTCGGAGAGCAGATTGTTGATCCAACAGAGGAGGTGTTTTCTCCTCTGCAGCTGCTTTCGCTCCTGCCACCTGCAGTGATCGCCTGCGACAGGAGGACAGGTGCTCCGTTAGCCTTCGGCTGCTGTGGGACGGATAGAGATGCAGCTCGTCTGCCAGGATTTGTCTCTTCGCCTCTCGTCTCCTCACAGAATCCGTTTAGAGGACAAATCGACACGGAGCCTTTCAGAACCATCTAATGGGTTTTCTGCTGCTGCACCAAGAAAACCTGACAGTTTTGTCTGTTTGTGTTTGGAGAAACGCTTTTTCTTCACAGCCCAGTTTTAAAGTCCTTCAGCTGATGTGAGCCTCGGGTACCACTCTGGAGCTTTAAGGTTCAGCTGTCGTTAAATCATGAAGTATTTTAGCTGTTCATACTTTGTACACCTACAGTAAACTGTCGCCTCATTCAGCTGTTTGCTGTGACTTTAGTTGATTTATACTTTATAAAATATTTCACTTTATAATTTTCCTCATAAAAATACACGGATCTCTTCAAAAATGTCAAAATCATTGTTCAGCAAACTGATTCTATTTGTGTCTTAATGTACTTGAAGCGTTTAGCTAACATTTAGCTGTTTTCGCTGGCAGTTTGTTACTTTTAGCTTTTAGCTAGTGTTTAATATTTTACATGGCATTTTACTCACTGCTTTTAGCTAATGATTTGATCATTTTAGCTTTCAACTACAGTTTTGTTAAGTTTAGCTTTTTGACGTCTATAAATTCTAGCTTTTAGCTATTTTATACTTTTAAAACATATTTACCTTTTTACAGTTTTTGTTCCTTCAAAAACTTAATTCTTTTTGACATCAACTTCAGCTACTGGCTCTGACTCTTAAGCTACTTTTTAGCTTTTGTGCTCCTACATACAGGTAGCTAGACTTTTGCTGCTTTTAGCTTGTTTGCTAGGGATTTCCTGTTTTTGGCTTTCATTTAGAATTTTTTTTTGCTCCTTTTAGCTTTCAGCTTGCATTCTTCTCTTCTAGTGTTAAGTTATTTTTTAGTAAATTTCAGCTGTTATTCAACACTCAGCTGTGACTTTTCCATAGCTCATTTGGTCTGACTCTCGGAAGTTTGAATCTGCCGGTCGTTCCTCTTGATATTTTTAATCTCCAGGTTCATTTCAGTAATTTAAAACATTTATTTATTTATTTTAAAACTGCTTTTATGAAAATGTGGTTCGGTTCGTTCAGCTCGGTGCAGTCAGCTAAATATGTTGATGGTAATAAAAAGTTAAATCTTTTAGTTAGAAACAAACATGGAGGTGGAAATCCACGGTTTTATCTGAATAAAGCTTGATATTGATTTGGGGCTTTTATTCTGTAATCATCTAAGCTGACAAAATAGCTGATGTTTTGATGGATGAACCGTAAAGAGCCAAAATAAATTAAAAAAATGTTTTGGCTGATTAAGGTCACCATGGTAACCACAGGCCTGAGTCTCACTCCCTGACTGCGCTTCTTACCAGACAGACTGAAACGCGGAGTAGAAAATATCGGTAAGCCTCAAACAAAAGCTGTGAATTTGCTGTTTCTACAATGATTTCTTTAGATGTGACAACTTAAAGAGAGACTTTTAGTTTTAAAGCGAAAACTCTGAGCTCAGACACAGTGGAGGTCAGTGGGAGTTGTAGGGTGTGTGACCTCTGAGGTCTGGAGGGACTGAAGAGAAAACTGTAGGTCCTACAGCAGAGAGAGACCAGGTCGAAACAAATGTCCCTTCAGTTGGATGTATCAGAAGGAAGTAAAAACGATGTACCCGCGATAAGCTGAACATTTTGTGGTTAAGATCTACAGGAATCCTCTGTTGTTGTGTTAAAATCATTGAGGTGTAAAAACCGTTCAGTCCATATCGTTCTCGGTTATACCGGTATAAAAAGCTTGACCGGGCAAAAAAGTTATATCATGATATGCTAATTTCATGACGTAATACGTCGGGGCGCCCCGCCCCCTTAACATCCGAGCGCTTCAAAAGACCAAACCGAGCTGCGCACCTCCCTCCACCTGTCGGTACTGGTGTAACGCTAGCTAAAATGCTAAAAACAAACAACGCGTCTCAGCTGTCTCTCCCCCTGCTTAAACTGCACAGGTACAGAGAGCTCGTCCCCCTCCCCCCCCCGCGCTGCTCAGCGTGTGCGGGCTTCGTCTCTCCCTCGCTCTAAAACTGTCTGTACACACGCGCGGCTCAGCTGTCTCACACAGTCGTTCCAGAGGCAGGTTACAGATTTTAAGATTCATTTTATTTAGTTGTTTTAGGAAACTACACCTGCACTTTAGTTTTTGTGGTGGATTTTGTTGATCTATATTTTGTGCAGACTTTTTCAATCTAAATAACAGATCATTTACTTTTTTTTTATACTTGGAGACTGAATACTTTACTAAATAAAGTAATTTCAGTAAAATTACCCCTTGTTGTTTTTTAAAATTTTATGTAATACTGCAAAGCAACATGTGAAGTTAATTTTGTCAAATAAATACATTTGATGTTTTTTTGTTATATCACGAAATTTATCGTTATCGTGATAATGCTCTGAAATATCACGAAATAATTTTTGAGCCATATCGCCCACCCCTAAGTCCAGCGTTCTGTGACCCGTTTAAACTCTGAATGATGGTTCTGCTGATCCAAACAGGACCGTGTTTTATCACCTTTAAAAAAACTTAAAGCTGTGGGGGGAGAAGGAATATAAAACCTGTGAGGAGCAATTAAAAAAGACAAAAACGGGCTCACCTTCATCAGGTGAACAGGACTCACACACACGCACACAAAACAAAAAAGAGTTTAAAGAAGGGAAAAATTAATTAACCCTAAACCGTCTAAACATAAATCAATAGAGAATCTGATTGAGGAACGGACCCCTCCCTCCTCTGACAACATGATGGATGTCACAAATGATGAGGCCCATTAGAGCCCCCCCCACCCCACACACACACACACAGGATGCTCAGCTGATGCTTAATTGATTGTTGAGGAAACCACCTCTGTGCTCGTTATCCTCACGGGGAGGTCATAGGTCACCTCAGGAGCGAGCCGTTTCATTTATCAGACGATTAAAATTCATCAGCGCAAAAAGTGTCCTTATGA
>JBBPBX010004009.1:52753-66312 GCA_038048925.1 Garcialebias charrua
AACCTCAAGAAGCACTGGGATGATGCATCGTAGTAACTATGGCCAGCAGAGAATATTTTTCACATGCCCACCTATAGGGGGCGCTAGAATTGTGGACTTTGCATTTGGTCAGATAACATATAAACCGCCAGTTGCCAAAATTAATTGCTTATATCATCATGTTTGCTAGACTCTGAATGACATAGTATAGGCCACGCCCATTTCCACCATAGTTGTTTTTTCTATAGCACAAAATAACAAAAATCTACACTTAAAGGTATTGTGACATGATGTTGGAAATTTACATATCTGTCACAACATATACATCTTATATCATTCAGCTAGTTCGTTTTTGCAAAATAAATTATAAATATATTAAAATTTCATTACAAGTTATGGTAATTTTTTCGCTGTGATACACCCCTAGAAATCCGAGAATTTCCGCATACGTCATCAGTGACGTGGCAACGGGAAAGGCACTGCTCCAACGCGCGTGTAAATATTAATGGCGGAGCATGTCGAATCAGACGAGTGCAGCATTTCTAGTGTTGATCGTCCAAAGCTCTCATTAATAAACCCTCCATGAATAAATAAACTTACTGATGTTACCTGATTGCGCAGACATAATTTAAAAATATATTACTGTACAAGCAACGTGTGTGTGCTACCGAATTTCTGTCGGCTAGTTTGTTAGCAGCGAACAAACACAACTTATTGTTAGCACTTGAATGTATTGAAGCAATCGAAGGGTTATTATTCATCAAATACAGTTATTGGACACTCGATCAATGGAAAAGTGATTTAGACACGGTTTATTTCATACACAGTAGCTAAGTGGGGTTAGCTTCTCCTGTGGTTCTTTGTTCTTGGGCTAAGCTAACAGCGAGGCCCGATCGCGTTTGAGATTTATCATATAAAGACAGTAAATCATCCAAAACTCTCATTAATAAACCCTCCATGAATAAAAAAACTTACTGATGTTACCTGATCGCGCAGACATAATTTAAAAATACATTACTAGCAACGTGTGTGTGCTACCGAATTTCTGTCGGCTATTTTTTTTAGCATCGAACATAAAGAATCTGCCGTGATAAGTAAAACAACATGTACTCACGTAAAATATATAGTTTATCATCTAAAACACTACACACCTCCGATTATGTTTACACAAAGACTTACTCGTTTTCTTGTGAGTTTTCCGACTGTCGCTGCTCGGCGTTGTTTAGATGTGGTAGCTGTGTGACTTTCTTCTGTAGATTTTCTTTTAAAAATAGTAGGAATAGCATCCGGTTTTAAAAGTCTTCTCCATCTTACTGGTAATCCTAAAGATTCTTGTAAACCAGGTGTTTCCTGAAAACAATCGGCAGTAAAATGGTCGCTGCAGACATACGATTCTTTAGGACACCATTGGTCCCTCGTTCTCTATCTTTCAGACAATGAATCTGTATGGCAAGCAGTTACCACACCAAACAAACGGGAAAAAAACTGCCTTCTGCCCGTTGTCACGTCACTGATGACATATGCGGAAATTCTCGGATTTCCAGTGACGTTACACAGCGAAAAAATTACCATAACTTGGAATGCAATTTTATTATATTTATCATTTATTTTGCAAAAACGAACATAGCTGAATGATATAAGATATATATGTTGTGATAAATATGCAAATTTCCAACATCATGTCACAATACCTTTAAATGTCTGAAATATTTTTCTTTTTAAGTTAGATCGCAGTGAAACTCACCATCTAGATACCTCAGCGACTAAGTTTTCAATGACAGGAATTTGTATTTTAAATTGTTTGATTAATATGCCTAGATTAATTGTTTTTACATGCTTAGCCAGACCTTTAAACTACCGGTAGATACCTGTTCATATTGTTACTGGACTCAAGTCTGAGAAAGTGGACTACATTTAACACTGTCCTTTACGGGATGCTATCAACAGACTAAAACTGTCCCTCTTAATTGGCTAATTAGATCTTTATGAAATCAGGCAAAAACTTTTTGGACCTTCCCTTGAACTTAAAAAAAAAAAGAAAAAAGTTTATTGTTTGTAAATACAGTGGACGTGGCCTATAGTATATCAAAGAAAATGTTTTACAAAATCAGTCATGGAGCCTAAACTGTCAAAGATTTTGAAAAGTTTGTCCAAAGGAAAAAATAAAGATCAACTGCTAAGTACCGTAATACTAAACAGTTACTAACTTCAACCAATAGGTGGCGTTACAACTAGTTAAAACATGGAAGACTGTAAAGCCTCTTCGTCATCGATGAGCGCGACTCCCCTCTGCTCTCGTCTTATCGGTTCTTCTCAGGTGGAGGTGATTTGCCACTGTGACCCGTTTCTACGCTCTATGGGCGGGGTCATCAATGCAAAGTGGGCGGGATCATAATTGGTCATTGTGTTTGAGCCACTCCGCCTGTTATGGTCCTTATCCCCCTATACAGGTAGTCCCCGATTTACGAGCGAGATCCGTTACAACGAGGCGCTCGTAAACCGGAAATCTCGTAATTTGGAACGGCCGCCATTTCTCTCGTAAATCCGGAAATCCGCTCGTAAATTGGAACGGTTTTCGCTAGCGCGACTAAAAACACTCTATTTTCATCTAAAAACTACTTTTGAGTGCATAAAAATGATCGGAAACGTGTGTTTATATGCTTAACTAACTAACTGTAGTGAAAAAACACATGAAAACTCAGTATTTTTTTCGTTTTTTCCAAAAATTCGCAGCTCGTAAGTCTGGAACCTCGCAGATCAGAGCGCTCGTAAATCGGGGACTACCTGTAGTAGGACTTCAATTTCTTTAGCTTATCTTGGCGCTATTTATAAATCCGGGTGAAGCAATGTTGCCATCATCACTGGTAGCTCTCTGTAAAAGCACTCGTTTCTTGTGGTGTCATCCGTCAATACGATGAGGAAGTGGAGGTTCTGTTGTAGTTTGGAGGTCATCCAGTGACGCAGCCCGCTTGGACAAACAAGGTGGCCTGAACTGGGCTGAGTGGGATGGTACCGGCAGTGGGCGGGCCCTTAAGGTGTGGGGCGGAGCCGATGAGAGTTGAGACGGTGGCAAAGCACCAAATGTAGCTAAACCAAGTTTTGCTTTTAAATTGGTTTATTTTGCTGCAATTAATTATGAATGTAATAAACATAACTCATATAATTCAAAGAAATGACATTTCAAGGTTTATTTCCTTGCAGTAGTGATATTCTAATGTGAAACATTTAAAACAAAAACAACACATTACGCCTCCTATTTAACACAAATATTGATACGTTTGACTTGGCCACTCTTTACACTTTTCAAAATCCTATATTTTTCAGAAGGTATCATGTATCATTTTTGTTTTTAAAATGGGTGAAAATTGAAACCTTCCTGCTGCAGTTTCTGTGTTTTAACGTCACAACAAACAGCATGTCGCTGTTCAGACATTAACAGTCAATTAAACGTTCCTTTTAGCTCTGGTTTAGCTGCTAAACCAGAGCTAAAAGATCAAATTAACTAAACTGCAGTGTTGTAAATACCTAAACCCTATCGCCAAACTAAAATTACCGTATTTTCCGGTGTATAGGTCGCATCTTTTTATGGGTTTTTTCAAGGCCTGCGACCTATACACCGGTGCGATTTAAATTTAGGTAACACTTAAAATTAGCAAAGTTGTTGTTTAAAGCTACGATTTGCTAAAAGCTAATTTGATCAAAATTGTTGCTTAAATGTAGAATTTAATTGGTGCTAAAAGCTTAAATTAATTTAACCGTAGTTGAAAAAGTGAAGTAAAATTTGTAAAATCCAGTATCTCCAGTTCCCTAACAGCCAAACACTTTGTGAATGAAAGCTCATCTCTGGCTTCACGTTTTGGTTCTGATCTCCTCACCGGCACCGGCCCCCGTCCGTTGTTTTTAAGAATGGACCCTGGTTCCAGAAGCGCTCAACCCGTTTGAATTCTTCATAACTCGGTCCTGTTTTGTTGATGAATCATTGATGGGGCTGCTGGCTTCAATCATTCATTTCTTCATTTTTTTCAATGAAATGGCTCCATCCATTCATCCAGAACCAGCTGAGTTCTGCACTTTGTCCCTTTTAAAAGCTCGATGTTTGTTTTTCAGCTTTCAGCTCCTGATCCATTAGGGCTAACGGAGCCCCCCACACCGGGTGGGTGAAAACAACGATGATGTCCCGTTGTGTCAGAGCGATAACTGTACATCTGTAAAAGAAAGTATTTTAGCCCGGTACTCTGAAAGGTTGTTGTGTTGGTTATTGGAGAGGTGGGTGGGGTGTGGGGTCTGGTGTTAGGTGGAGGCTCTGAAAGTCTGCTGAAAAAGAAGCCATTGTTCCTCTGGACTGTTATTCTCTTCATCATTCTGGTTTGATTCAACTTCTGAGCTCCGCTTGCTCTGGTTCTGAACTCACAGAACTCCTCGGATGGGATGAACTCTTGTTTCCACAAGTCCTGGGTGTCCAGGGTGGGGTGTCTACACCAACTTAATATGGAGCAGAAAGAAAACCTTGGTTCCTCCTGTGGAGGCCTCAGAAGGATTATCAATCTTCTCAGAGATCCCCAAGGAGGAGCCGGAACAAGGAAGTTCTGGGTTTCCCTTCAGTGTTGCCAGATAGTCGTGGTTTTCCAGCCCAAAAAATCTGTTAAAAACCACCACATCACACAAAAATCTGCCCAATCCACATATTGTTACAGTGTATTTACTGTTTGAACATGAACACACATCAGTACAAGCCAAGATAATTTAACAATATGTGGCAAAATGCAACAGTTCAACAAAAATCTTCCCAGTTTCCAGCAAAATCAGAATGAAAACCACTCAACTGGCAACACTGTTTCTAGACCTGATGCATCTGATATCATTTAACTGATCAGGACTGATCCTGTTAGCATGTAGCATCTAGCTGTTTAGGGCTGATGCTGTAAGCAAGCAGTATGTAGTTGTGGTAGTAGCTGAGAGACTTCCCCATTACCTCCTCTGAGAGATAAAAACATCACTATGTTTTAAGATTAACTCTTCGTTTCTCATCAGAATGCCGTCCTGCAGGTTCTGGCGATCCCAAGTGGGCCAGCAAAACCCGTCAGAACTTCATCTGTCGGCTCAGTCCAACCAGCGTCCAATGGCTCATTGGTTACAGGTTGGAGCAAGGAAGGTGGAGTGTCAGAGCCTTAGTGGGAGGGGCTTAAACAACATATAAATTAACCCCTCCCAAAAAAAACATCCGGCTGCTCAGCCAGAAAAACATCTTCTGTCGCCCCAAACCTGCTTGGTTCCGTTTTCAGATCCAATACGTTTCTCTCAACAGGTGTCGTGAGAAAAGTCTGGAAGTCGGTTGTTTGAGATCTTTGTTTCTGAAACATCTGGACAGAAAAGTGCTGATCTCAGCAGGAACTGCTTTTCTGTTCAACCAGCAGAATCCAAAAGAACCCGACTGTGAGAAGGAAAAAGCCAAGAATTTCCTTCCTCCTCCTTCCACCCACCCCAAAATAAAACTGGAATCCCTCCAAGAGGAGAAGAAACCTGGGAAAGAGGAGGTGAAGGAGCAGAAAGAGGCTTTGAAGGAAAAAAGAAATCGCTGGAGGGTAATTATCGCAGCTATTTCTGGAAGACAGACTTTCTGTCCTCCAGCAAGGATGGAGGGAACAGGGAGGGTCTGTTTGAAGACTGGTTTAGTGGGGGGGGACAAAGAAAAGTCAATAAGTGCATGGTACATTAAGAGCTAAGGACTGTTCAACACAAAGAGGACAGCATGGGACGGGTGGCAGAGAGAGGGGGAGGGGACAAAAACAGTCTGAAATCAGCCGAAAGGAGTTTAAACCAAAGTGAACTGAACTGGGACCAGTTCCAACCACACACTGACCCTCAAAGGAATGCATATCACCCACCAGCTCTCACAACGGTTTCCTCATATTGATGATTAACTTGTCTCTAAATAAATACAGGGAGTCCGCAACTTACGAACAAGTTCCGGACCTACGGGCCGTTCGTTACCCGATTTTGACGTAAGTAGGGGACCATCCGAGCCGCCACTGATACACGTACATGTACGGTAATTAACAGTTACCAAGTTACCTGTCCTAACACAGCTACATAATTATCAAAAAACACATTAAACATATTAGACAATTAAATAAAAAATATTAATTTCTTACTTTGAGCTGGTCAAGCCTGTCTCCGTCTTTTAGCATGTTAGCTCGTTGCATGTCTGAGCTCTGCAGCTTCATGTTGCTCCACGCGGTCCAAACCGTTTACAGGAAGGACTGTTAGCTTGTTAACTCCATACATTTGGAGCCATCATGAAAGGAAAAAGAGTTGAATAACTTACTGGAGCCGTTTCTCCGCGGTGTCCATCCAAAAAGGCTGCCCCGCGTTAGCTGATGTTAGCCCCGCCATTAGCATGTTTGCTCGTTGCGCCTCCGGTGCAGCTGCTTCACACAGTCCACAGCGTCGTTTTCCTTCGTCCATCCGTCCTCCACAAAACCGCCGTTCATCTCCCAGCTTTGATCAGACACGGTCCGTCAGAATCCGGCTGTGAGGCTGGAGCTAACTGGCTAAACTGGCGAGCACTTTGTAATTCGGCTTAAAAATAATTAAAAATAATAATTTTAATAATAATACTTTATTTATAAAGCCATTTAAAAGAACCACAGCTGCAACAAAGTGCTGTACACATGAAATAAAGAACATTTAAACAAAAACAAACAAAAAAAACAGTTTATGCCGTAAGTCCGAGTTGCCGTAGGTCGAGGGCACCGTAAATCGAGGACTCCCTGTATTTTGTGAGTAAACTATGCGACTGGCTGCCTTCTGTCATGTTTTTATTTTAGCTCCTAATAAGTAAAAAAAAAAAAAAAAGAACCGGCCAGAGGGAGAAAAATGACTACCGGTAATTTAGGTCTTTAAATACGCCAAACCCATTTGTCCAGGAGCCCTGAATGTGAGGCTCACCCAGCTGTGTTACCGTCGGAACACGTTTCAACATCTGGACCTTCTATTGGCACTGCTGTAACGGGTCAACCAGAACCAGACTTGAACGCTAAAACTGGGCCTTTTGAACCACCTCCCAGTTTAAATCCTTGACTTGCCCGCAGAATAAAAAACTGTCCAAGAAAGCAGAACTGAAGACACAAAGAGAGCCGTATGTCTCACAGGAGCTGCATGAGCTTAGCAGCCGAAGAGTTTCTCTGGGGGGGCCTCGAGACCGGATCTAATCCTCAAATACTTCCTTTGTGTCGTTTAATCTTTACTCAGTTTAGCTTCCCCTCCTAAAACCAGAGATCATATATTAGTTTCATTTTCATATTTTAGTCCCCTCTCCTGCCATGTCTTCCCCCCACCACAGTTTTTGCAGGTTGTCAGCTCAGGCTCATTGACAGTAAGCTGATTAACACCGAGCCGCTGAGCCCGGCAGAGACTGATGGTCAACAGAGTCGGAGGAGGAGGAGGAGGAGGAGGAGGGGGAGGAGGAGGAGGAGGAAGGTAAAGGATGGAGACGAGGAGGAATCGATGTTAAAATCACAAATCTAAAGTTGGAATGTTGTGTCAAATCTAAAAACAGAATGCAAGAATTATAAAATCTCATGACCTTTTTTTTTTTTTTAAATCCACAATAAGTAAATGTCTTAAATAGTCCATGTTTGCCCTGAGAAGATCTCCTCCTCTAACAACAGTCTAAACATCCAGGACCTGAAGAGGCCAGTTGTTGGAGGTTTTTGAGGGCTTGAGGAGAACAATGATTGGGGGTTTTGAAGGACTTGAGGAAATTAGTTTTTGAAAGTTTTTGAGGAACTGAGGAGACCAGTTGGAGGTTTTTGAAGGGTTTGGGGAGACTAGTTGTTGGAGGTTTTGAAGGGTTTGAGGAGACTAGTTGTTGGAGGTTTTGAAGGGTTTGAAGAGACCAGTTGTTGGAGGTTTTGAAGGGTTTGAGGAGACTAGTTGTTGGAGGTTTTGAAGAGTTTGAGGAGACTAGTTGTTGGAGGTTTTGAAGGGTTTGAAGAGACCAGTTGTTGGAGGTTTTGAAGGGTTTGAAGAGGCCAGTTGTTTGGGGTTTTAGAGGACTTGAGGGGACCAGTTGTTGGGGTTTTAGAGGACTTGAGGGGACCATTTGTCTCCAAAAACATCAAAACATTTTATGGAAGTGGGATTGTATTTATAACAGCTTTTCAAAATGGCTGCCGCAGCCAACTGATCTCGAAAATCACAAAAATGCTTCTAATTCGTCATTTTTAAAATGTATTAATCTAATTTTTGTGTTTGTAGGTGAGAATCATCCCCAACACAAACTCAGAGTGCTGAAAGACTGAGTTAAGTTTCGTTTTGTCATTTTCAGTCATGAGGTGATCTGAGGTGGTGTGTGATCAGGCATTCTTTGAAGGACTTTTGGACCTTTCATTGGTAACACAATAAGTATTTAGTAGATTTTTTTGTCTTGTAGCTTTTCATTTCAGATGTTCTGATGGTCTGGAGACGTATCGATGATAATATTCCTCTCAGTTCAGGAGGCGACCATCACGTTGTGTTTTTCTGGATTTGGTCTCGATGTTCTCCTCAGGAGGGAGTTATTTATCAGTAGCTGCTGGCCGGGTGTTGGGAGCCACTCCCTGCTGATGTGAATGGTCGTCATGGAGACGAGAGGCTGCCAAAAAGTCTGCCGCCGCAGGTCGCCGACGTTAACGATGATGGCCGTTTGACCTCTGACCTCTTTAAATGACTGCATGAGCTCATATTAATCACTGCTGTCACACTGAAAGCTCCGGAGCTAATGGCTCCTCCGGGAATACACCGTTATCTACTAAACGCTGTCCGGGTTGTTTGTATTCCTCGGAGTTCAGGTGAATATCAGAACACTTTTGTACTTTACAGTTTTACTCACAAGATGATAAACAAGATGGAAGTACGGGAGCGTTGAATTTATACCTGAAATTATTTTATATTGTGTCTCCAGAGACCTCAAATCACTCCAGAAAACAAACCAAAAAAAATGACAATGTCCACTTAAAGTGTCTGTCTTTTGTGTCAATTCACGCTTGCATCCCAAAATGAACAGGGACATATCTATGGTGTAAACAAAAGGTCAAAGGTCAGCTGTCAGAACCAAAGGGTTCATATAGAATCGGGTCCGTTAGAAACACCACTGATTTATTAATAACTGTCTGTTAAAATGAAAATAAGTGATTTCACGATAATCCAATAAAAAATAGCACATAAAACTTTGTTTTTAATAGTAATTTCAGCAATTAGTTTTTTTTTGTGTGTAATAAACTTTTAATCTGAACTTGAGCTAAACTTAATATTTGATTGTATGAAGATAAATAATCCAGTAAGTACATACCGGTAGTGTTTAACCTGTAAGGCTTTTTTACTTCAACAGTTTGAATGGATTTAGTTTTCATGGCTCTTTAAATTGTCACCTCAACACCACAGTTTCAAAGATCTCGTCTAAACTGTTAGCACTCAGAGTATGTAAATCTAAAGACTCTCAGCTACTACCACACCAGATTTTGAATCCATATAATTAAAGCCCTTCTTGTGTTTGATATATCAAGCAGCTTCAGCAGCTTTGAACTGAGTTGACACCACCGATGTGCACGTGTTGAATATTTTCTGAGTTTCGTCAACTTCGTTTTTCATCAGCTGGGACTGAGAAACAGTATTGTGGACCCTGTGCCGGTCCACTGGGGTGAAAAAGGAGCTGAGCTTCGAGGAGTTCCCTGTTCATTGATTGTCTACGTTCCTACCCTCACCTGTGGTCACAAACTCTGGATAGAGACTGAAAGAACCAGATCATAGATCCAGGAGGTCTAGATGAGTTATCTCTGTAGGGTAGCTAGACACTCCCCTAGAGATGGGGTGAGAAGTTCAGTTCTCCAAGAGAGACTCAGAGTAGAACCACTGCTCCTCCACATCCAGAGGAGGCATTTGAGGAGGTTCAGACATCTGGCAAGGATGGACCCTGGACAACTCCCTAGGGAGGTGTTCTGGACAGGTCCAACTAGGAGGAGACCCCAGAAAAGATCCAGGACACATTGGAAAGACTGTCTCTCAGCTGGTGTGGGAACACCTTGGAGTCCTCCCAGAAGAGCTGGAAGAGGTGGCTGGACCCCCCGATCGAGCTGCTGCCCCGAGACAGAAGATCATGGCTGGATAGAACCTGTTAGTCTTCTAGAGATGTGAGACTGGGACGGAGGTCCACCTTCCAGCAGGACACTGATCCCTAAACACACAGCTGAAGAACACTCCACTCGTTTAAAGAGAACCAATTAAAGGTCCTGGAACGGTCCAGTGCTGAATGAGTATCAACTTTATGAAGGTGTGTCCCGTTTCAGTGCGGTTGATTTTAAGGACTACTCCCTCTTAACTTTAGGTTTAGGGGTCAAAGGTCAGGGGCAGGTGCGGAGGAATCTCAAAAAAAGTCTTAAAATCGTTAAATTACAAAATGCAACCCGTGAACCAGCTGAAAAATCCTCCAAAAGAAGAGTGGCTTGTTAAGCCATGTGTTTTATGTTCAGACACAAAGTTACAAAAGTAAAAGTTCTGTTCAGCGGGTTGTGTGTTGGTGTTTGATGAGGCCCTGGAGGATTTTATGTGTCTGATCTGAGGCCTGTGGTGTGACCAGAGGGGAGGATCACAGCGTTACACATCACTAATCACACACCATTTATCTACACACACACACACACAGGGATAAGAGCGTTAACTGGAGGAACACACTGCCAGACTTTGTGGCGACAAAGTTACACACTTTTCTCCCCAAAAAAATTAACTGGAGAGTATTTTGATCTCAGACAAATGAGATGATTGAATGTGGAGCTGAGATGAAGTTTCAGTGCTCAATTCATCGCTGCTGCCGCCGGGTTGTTGGACGAAACAAAAAGAAAAATAATCAAAATATAAAGTAGCGTTCACTGACGGAGTGCGCCAGAATTTAGAACAAATATCTCATCTGATCTGTTATCGCTCAGAGGAAGTGTTGGGGATGACTCCGCTTCTAATAAACCAAATTACAGCTCAACGTCTGTAAAACTGACTGACTTCCCACTAGGAATGCGCAATATATACGGTACACGGTAAAAACGATAGACATTTAGCCTACGATAGAGATCTGTCTTCTACCGGCTAACCGCAGTAATGCTGATGATGTAAAATCAGAGTTGTCAGATTTAATAGTTACTTTTTTTGTGTGTAAGTAACTGTAACTGTGCGTAAGTGGTGTTAAAATATTTTCTTCGAGAGCTAAGTAGCATAGCTACAAGCTAACCACGTCCGGCTTGCCGTAGTGTCATATTCAGATGCATGCGCAAAACGCTGTGTTCCGTTGAAAGTTTTTACTTTTATTTTTCTGTTGAAAGTTAAAGTAAATGTTGGTCAGCTTTAGAGAAACCTGCTCTCTGATCTGTGAACAGAACGCTGTGTTGTGTGATTTTACTGCGAGATCCTCTGGTCAAAGCCACAGAGGAAACTGGTCGCCGTTTTGTGTCAGCTCTCCTTAAAGCAGAAGGAGACGTCCACTACAGGGTTGGAGGGTGAAGTGTTTTCAGTGTAAAATGCTGCTCTGTTGCTGTTCATTTCTTAAGTTTGAATACTGGAAACTGTTAAGAGTTAACATTTTCTTTTGTTTAAAACATACAGCTAAAACTACATTTGATATATTTTGCACTATTTTGAAATAAAAGAAAGAAGCCTAATACAGTACTTGATTTGTTTATTATTTTAAAACTCTGGACCTAGTAGTGGAATTTTCTTAATTGAGATTATTTTGTGGTATAGCAGTTTTCAAAATAAATGATGGCAAAATTCATTCCTATTGCAAGTTTTATACCCAAAACATATTGTGATATATATCGTTATCGCCACCCATCACAATACATATTGTGATATGAATTTTATGCCATATCGCACATCCCTACTTGCCAACGTTTGTTTGCTATTAGCTGTGGTGGCCATCTTGGATCAGAACATTAGCTAAAGCTAATCAGTTGCAGGCATCTCCGCTTCTGCTCGTCGCTCAAAATGTCTTATTTGGGTGCCACAATTTTATTTTTGGAGGAAAGTCTGCGAAAGCACACAACCCTGTAAAATACTGACTCGTCTCGTTACATCCAAAACATCCAGTGATTATTAAATCCATTCAGTGGTTCATGCTATTTTGCTGACACACACACATGCATGGTGTAGAGCGATAATAAAATTAAATCCCGTTTTTTTTTTATATATAATCCTCAAAGCTGAAGTCTTCCTGGTCCCCAGCTCTCATTAACGAGTACTTTAGTCTGAATGCGTTCAGCCCTCAGCCGGTAACTGCTTCCCATTTCACTAAACCTCTAATCTCTGTTCAGTGGACCGCTCACACGCCCCAAAATATCTGCAGAGGAAGAGCTCAGCGCCGCCGCACGCTGCCAGACGCTAACTGACCCAGAAATCCCATCTATCTGAGAAATGTCACAGCCCCCATCAAACGGCCACGGCTGGGTTAGTGGGTTATTAAATACAGACCGCCGTTCTGTCTCTGCGCACCAGTTTAACTCGAAGCCTGAAAGAAAGCGAAGCAGATCCCTCTGAAATGAGGGGGGTTCCCTGGAAACATCAGAGAGAGGCCGTTAAATGTCCGATACAACAGTTTTCTTAATCCTGGTCAGAAACGAAGAAATAAAACAACAGCCATGCTGGAGGCGAAAGATGCCAACGCAGATTTAGAAAACCCAAACTAAGAAAACATCAAAATGTGCTGCTTGATGAGGAACACTTGAGAAACGGAACGTCAGATGACACATTTATTTAAAAAATATATACATTTTAAAGTGAAAAATCCTATCATATACATCAATGATGTTTAATTGAATGAATTGAAGCCATTGGTCCTGTTGGATCTGCAGCTCAGACCTCACATCAGAACCATCATTCAGAGTTTAACGGGCCACAGAACGTTGGACTTTACACGACTGAACCGAGTTTTTCAGAACTTTTAACGGGTTTTTACACAATCACAGTTTAAAATTTATGAATTCTGAGGATTTATCACCAAGTGTTAAACAGAGTGATGTTACTCTGGAGCCGTAACTTACGAGACGAGTTGGTGACTCCAAACGTTGGGAAAATAGGAGAACTTTCCAATGTGGACCCACTGGACTCTTTGAGTATTTGAGACCAGTGAGCTGAAGTTAGCTAAAAATCACAGCTTGTAACGTTAAGCTCCTCCACATCCAGAGGGGCCAGCTGAGGTGGTTCAGACATCTGGTAGAGATGGACCCTGGACACCCTGGAGGTTCCTGAGCATGAGGAGATGGGAGGACCAGGATCATCTCCCAGCACCTTCAGCTGTCTGTGGTGACAAGGGGCTCTGCAGACTGCTGGGAGGAGTGACCATCGCTCAGGGATGAATTCTGCCCAGCATTCTGGCAGTCCTGCTGCCCAGGAGGATCGAGAGGCCAGCCGGATCTGACAGCAAGCTGGATCCGGGTGGACAGATCAGTATCTGTGGCCAGATATTTTTTTTGATTTGCTGCAGGAGATCCTTCCTGCCCACAGCTATAAGCATCTAACCACTCGAATGAAACTAGGACGATGAGCTACAATATATATAT
>JBBPBX010004009.1:66388-79153 GCA_038048925.1 Garcialebias charrua
CCTGCCAGTGCCACTTGCTACTTCTTGGTCTGCTGCCTTCATACATCTCCTCCTACATGTCTCTGTGTGAGTGCAGCTACAGCGTGCGCTCTCAGGACATGATTACCTGCAGTGTTCTGTCAGTGAGGACTGAGATTGGCAAAAGGGCCTTCTCCTACTCCGCTCCTGCTTCCTGGAATATCTTACAAAAAGATTTGAAGCTCTCGACCTTGACTTTTCTAAATGGCTTTAAGAATCTGTTGGAATCCTGGCAAGACCCAATGCAGACATGTTAAGTTGTTAAAAAAATCTGTATGCCTCTCATGATTGTCTATTGTCGCTGTTGTCCATTGTTGTCATCATTCTTTGTTGAAACCAGGTCTCTTGTAAATGAGTCCTCGAGGCTCAATGGGATTAACCTGCCTAAATAAAGGTTGAATGAATTTGAACATGCTCAAAATTCAATCAACAATCCTGTGAGCCACATGCAGCGGACACATCCGAGGAATCGGTCAAGAACATCCATGTCTAAGAACCACTCTGATGATAAATAATTATGAAAAGCTGATTCGAATCCATCTCTCTTGATCTTCAAAGGTTCCAGCAAATTACTGTAAATGGTAAATGTGGGGGAGGGGGGGTGTGACTGCTGAGAATACAGCTCTGCATGCCATGTATGAAATAAATTAAAAAATCCAAAATGTGGCCGTGTGGCTCACTGGTAAAAAAAAAAAAAACTCAGGACAATGTTAGTTTTACTATTTTATGCTTATGTCTATTATTATATGTTTCAGTGTTTCAATGTTTAGATGTTTACTGTTGCACCGAGGGACTGAGAGAAACGCAATTTCGGTCCTTTGTATGTCCTGTACAGTACATATTGCAGATCTGACAATAAAGTTGACTTTGACTTTGGTCGCAAGAGTGAAAGTGCAACAAGAAGTGTGCATCTTTTCTTATAATGTTGAGTCTCCAACAAGATATGACCTAAACTAGAGGAGTGGGTCCAACAGAACCATCTCAACTCCAGAAGGAGAACAGCTCAGGCCCTGAACAGAACCCTGAGGGCCTCCGGGGGAGGAGCTGAGCTTAAAAGAAAAGCCACGTTCGTTTGAGAGGTCGAATCAGCTGGAGACGCATCAGAACTAAACCTGACCAAACCCACCCACACACCAGTGTGTGTGCGTGTGTGCGTGCGTGCGTGCATGTGTGTTCTCGAGGCCCTGCAGTTGTGTGTGATGGGGTTTGTAATTATGCCTGATTTAATTGTGTTGAAGAGCTGGTGTGTGTGTGTTTGTGTGTGTGCGTGCACGCCTCCAAGGATGTCGTCCCCAGTTTGAAAATGGAGTTGGAGGCTCAGATTATGATCATATATTTCCATGCGAGCTCCTGGCTGCACTAATTAGATTCTTCCTAATCTCTGCAGATTATCTCTGCTCTCCTTCCACCTCGTTGTCTTCGGGGGTGGATTGTTGTTTGAACAGTAAAATTGTTTTGGCCTGAACAAAAACAGGTGCATTAAAAACAAATGCTTGCATGCTAATATAAGAAATTCTGCTCGTTTATGAGTAGACTGACGAGCTGCAGAAATGATTTGTTGAGATTTATGCTGATAAAAATGTAAGAGGCAGATGAGGTGGTTTTACAGAAATGGACAGTTTGCAGATACTGAGCCAGTGTTTAGTGTGGTAGTAGCTGAGAGTCATTCCAGCACACTGAGTGCTAACAGACCTCTGTATGCCAGATGTAGCACCTGAACTTGACGGCTCTTCTTGCAGGCGGATGTAGCTTCCTGTCACTTTTTCTGCCTTGGTCCAAGGAGCCAAGGCTCAGGACCCCAGACCTGACTATGGAGGGTGGGGGTTCCCCGGTTCCTCTTTTCTGGGTGACGTTGCCTTGGAGTGCTCCCTCCTAGGTGAGGGAGTGAGAGTCCTGAATGATGGTGGGATGGACCAACAAATTAAAGCCTTGTATGAGCTGAGCTGAAAGACAAAGCTCTTTATTTTACAGACCAGCTTCCTCTGTGGGGGTGGGGGGGTCCTCAGCCTCAGAGATCAGGTAAGGAGCTCCATCATCCTGGAGGAGTTCAGATTAGAGCCACTGCTCCTCCTCAGTAAATGGAGTCAGGTAAGGAGGAGGTTCAGAAGGACACCTGCTGGGCTCCGGTTGTTGGAAAGATGCACTGGGAGGATATCCAAAGGAAGACACCGTAGGTTTCATTGGTCCTCTCTGGTCTGGGAACACCTCGGGATCTTAATAGTCAAAAACTGAACCAATCTTTAGAGATACTGGTCCAGTTCTGGCTCCAACGTCCAGGTTCCCAAGGAATGTCATGGTTCTTCGACTCCTGTATGTCCACCCTTTACTCCCTCACTTTTTGTTGCCTGATGTCAGTTTCCTCTTCTTTACTCCCCACCCCAACCCTTGGTGGATCCAGGTCAGGACTCAGGGGAGCAGGTCTCGACTGAACCAGGCCATGAATAGTTCTCTCAGCAGGGATCAGTCTGCTGGTCTGACTGGGATTCTATAACAAGGCTTGAGAACTGAGGGGGTGGCGTTGGGGGTAAGATGCCACTTTAACCCCCCGCCCCCCATCCCTTCCCTCAGTTAAAGCAGATTAATTAAAAGCTCACTCACTCTCTCTTATCAGTGAGAGCTGAGCTCTTACTGTAAGCCTCCTGGGGGGCCCAGCACCAGGCTGGGTGGTGGGTCTCCGGGAACGATGCTAATTCCAGCCACCGGGATGATAGGATGGCGGTTTGTTGCTGATTATCTCTGCAACTGTCGAAGAAGAGATTTTCTTTTCTGACAGACTGCCTGTCGCTCACAGCCTGAGCTCATTTCTCATTCACACCCCTCCCCCAACCCCAACGTTCCCAGTACATGTACAGTAGTTGCCAGTTATACGAGCCAGTTGCCTGGAGCCGGAAGAGATCGTAGTAATCGAATGAACTCTTGCCCTGGTATCACCTTCTTCCTGAGCTGCACAGCAGTGAAATCACAGGAAGAATCCGTCATTTCCAGACTCCAAGTTTCAGGTTTGCAGCCAAAAATAAAAAACATAATTTGGACATCCTGACGCGGGCTGCTGGAGGCATGTTTCAGTCAACAATGTGAGCTCCTGTTTACCATCCAGCTTTATGGGCCTGGTTGTTTGAAGTAGGCTCTGAATGATTTTCTCTGTTGCCAAAGAAGACTATAACAAAGGCTGAGAGTTTATTGTTCCAGTTATTTGGTTCAGACAAAAACAAATCTCAGTAACTCTTCGCCAAATTGTAAAACTGGTTTATTACTGGAGCCAATGGACGTGCCTTGAAGAATGTTCACTACTTGTCTGCCATCATTCTTGTTTTTTTCTCACGATTGTTGTCTAAAAACTCCTCTCAGCTTTGGAGCGAGTATCCACTCATCAGCCTCTTTATTAGGTCCACCTGTTCTGTTTCTTGTTATCAAACAGCTGATCAGCCAATCAAATGGCAGCAACCCAACGTTCAGCTGCTGAAGTTCAAACTGAACATCAAGAAGGTGATTTAAGAAACTCTGAACATGGTGGTTCTGAGTGTTCCAGGATCTGCTGAGATTTTCACAGAGAAACTTCAGGGAGTGAGAGTCGTGTGGACGAGTGTCAGACAGGTTGGAAATGATAGAAGGGCAACAGCAGCTCAAAGAACCGTTTGTTCCAACCCAAGGTCTGCAGAACCATCTCTGAACCCTCAACAGCCTTGGAGAAGATGGTCTACATCAGCAGAAGACTATACCGGCACCACTTCCTGTCCGTTAATAACAGGAAACTGAAGCTACGGTTTGCCATCCGTTGTGGTGAAGAAAAAGCTGAGTTGTAAGGAGAAGCTCTCTGTTTACTGGTCGGTCTACGTTCCTACCCTCACCTATGGCCACAAACTTTGGGTAGTGACCGAAAAAATGGGATCATGGATACAAGCGGTTTTAGTTTCCTCTGCAAGGTAGCTGAACTCTCCTTTAGAGTTAGGACGAGAAGTTCAGTCATCTGGGAGAGACTCAGGAGTAGAACCGCTGCTCCTCCACATCGAAAGGAGCCAGTTGAGGTGGTTCAGGCATCTGGTATAAGGATGCATCCTGGACACCTCCCTCAGGAGGTGCTTGGGGCATGTTGACTGGAAGGAGACCCCGGGGAACACCCAGGACATACTAGAGAGACTATCTCTTTGTTGGCCTGGGAATGCCTTGAGGTCCCCCCAGAAGAGCTCGAAGAGGCGGCTGTGGAGCGAGATGTCTGGGTCTCTCTACTCAAGCTGCTGCCCCCGAAACCCAACTTTGGAACAAGCGGAAGATAATGGATGGAGGGCGGGATGGATGGATGGATGGATGAAGTTAGGGTTCATACCAACCCTAGATAGCAAGAGACTGGAAAACAGTTCCTGGTCTGGATTCACTGGACTCTAACCTCCACAGTCATCAGATCTCAGTCCAGTCAAAACCTTAGGGATGTGGTGGAACCAGATGTTCTCATCCTGGAGCTGACAAATCTGCATCGACTGTGTGGTACTAACAACAATATGGAAGAGAACCTGTGAAGAACGTTTCCAACACCTTCTTGAATCTGTGCTGCCAAGAATTCGGGCAAGTCTGGGAGTGTGATGATTTCAGACTCTAAATTTACCAAAACTGTTACATAAAAATCATTCCCACAATGTTCACACTTTTTACGGTTAGTACATCCAAAAGGAGATATTTCTGTCTTCGTCCATCCAGATTGTTTCTCTGCTCTAATACGGATGGTTTTCTCTCAGATCCCCCCAGAGGTCACGCATCCAAACTCCCATTGACGTTCACTGCATTCAGCTCAGATTCCTCTCTTAAAAACTGACTAATGGCTCATTTTAACTTAAAACAGCAAAGTATCAGTATATTTTTGTTCTCAGTGATCCAGATGATTTAGGATTGCGCTGGTCTTTAAATCTGTGCTGTCTTCTCTCGAGTTTGGTCGTTTTTTGGGGGTTTTTTTGCTGCCAGCAGACTTTGAACTGAAGAGCAGAGACAGGCAGACTGTGGCCTGAAACATAATCTACGGAGAACTCAAAGTGAAAGGTTTTATTGCATTCGAACGGCTGGAAAAGTGTCAGGAAATGAATATGTTCTTCTTTGAGTGAGAGGTTCGTAAAACCTCCAGGATTAATTTAGGATCAGACGTCTGTGAGCGGCTATGTGACTTTAAGGTCATAAAATATTTAAAATCAACGTTTTTTTTTGTTTTTCCCCCGTTTGTCAAACTGAGGAGTTAACGTCTCGTTTCTGCTGCAGGTTGCGGCCGTTCATCACCAGACAACCCAACAAGAAGCTGGCTGTCGAGCAGGTGAGCTAGACTCTATGCTTTTATTTGTTCTCTTCCTCCCTGTGTCTGTCTGTTAGCAAAATATCTACAGAACCAACACTGAATACAGAATAAACACTGGATGTACAAACAGCTATTTAACCTTAAAAAATTGTTACAACTCTTGAGTTTTACAGATTTTGACCTAAAAGTCAAAAGTAGCGGAGTCATCTGAAATAGTCTGAGATCGTTGTTTCAAACTTTGACACATAAGGCAGCGGACGACATGCATTCCTTCAAGGAATGTTAGTTTTTTATTTATTTATAAGTTTATTGTAAGGAACTTATGAGCCATTGAGATAAAATAAAGCTTCTTAATTTTTAAATCTAAGAAGTGTTAAAATATTTTAGAAACCATTGTTTAAGAAAAGAAAAACTAGAATAATTAAGACAACTCAAGCCTGTCAAGGCAGAGAGTAATCCTGTAACCACGGTACAAGTTCATGAAGGCTTAATGGTGTCCAAAATGGACACAAGACCCAAAAACTACTTTACTCAAAACAAACAAAAGATATGACCTGACTCCTGTTTGACAGCTGGTGCTTTAAGGACAGGTGGATACAGGTATCAATCAACCGAAGTTTCAGCTGATTTATCAACACATTTGTAATAAATCTTCTGTTCAGCTTTTCTCTGCTCTCTAAGAGATTGATGAATAAAAATAAACCATAAAAACTTCATTTTCCGTAGAAATTCTGAGTGAACGTTGAGTGCTGAATGCTTTTACTGAAATCTGCTGAAAAACCTTAAACAGAGCAGTTAAATACTCTGAAATTCAAAAGTTGCTAAACGTTGGCTAAAAATATCAGCAAACTAGCGAAAAGTATAAAAATGAGCAAAATGGCAAAGGGCTGGCTGAAATTTTAAATATTAGCTGAATAAAGTGTTGAATTAACTGGTCATAAACGGTCCCAAAAAGTAGCTAAAAGCATAAAAAGTCGAGTTAAAAGCTAAAGAAAAAAATGCAAAAGGCTAACTACAAGCTTTAAATGTCAAATGCTAGCTAAAGCAGTATCAGAATTGTAGCTAAAGCAGTATCAAAATGCTAGCTGCAGCAATAATAAAATGCTAGCTAAAACAGTATCAAAATATTTGCTAAAGCAGTATCACATTGCTAGCTAAAGCAGTATCAAAATGCTAGCTTAAACAGTATCAAAATGCTGGCTAAAACAGTATCGGAATACTAGCTAAAGCAGCATCAAAATGCTAGCTAAAGCAGTATCAGATTGCTTGCTAGCTAAAGCAGTATCAAATTGCTAGCTAAAGTAGTATCAAAATGCTAGCTTAAACAGTATCAAAATGCTAGCTAAAACAGTATCGGAAAACTAGCTAAAGCAGCATCAAAATGCTAGCTAAAGCAGTATCACATTGCTAGCTAAAGTAGTATCAAAATGCTAGCTTAAACAGTATCAAAATGCTAGCTTAAGCAGTATCAGAATTCTAGCTAAAGCAGTATCAAAGTGCTATAGCTAAAGCGGTATCAAAATTCTAGCTAAAGCGGTATCAAAATGCTAGCGAAGGCGGTATCAAAATGCTAGCTAAAGTAGTGTCAGAATGCTAGCTAAAGCAGTATCAAAATGCTAGCTAAAACAGTATCAGAATGCTAGCTAAAGCAGTATCAAAATGCTGTTGGTGTCAAGATGCTAGCTGAAACATCAGTAAAAGGCTAGCTAAGAGTTAAATGTATTTAAAAAGTTGAAAGTTAAAGTTAAATTAATTGAAAGTATCAACTAGAAGCTGTTTGTGGCACAAACAAAAAGAGACAGTTTGTTGAAGCAGATTTGAAAATAAAAGTCAGAGCGGCCATTGGCTGAAGGAGCTGAATGTTTTATGAACAGACTTTTAAAAGCACACAGTCTGCAGAAGGTAAACTGTAAAAAGGACAATGGTGAGAAAGCTGGATGCTGTCAGGGTGGGCGCGTGGGGTGTATAATTCGGTACTCGTGCCATGTGAGAGGTGACGCTCACTTTGTCTTCGTTTGTCCTTTATTACATGTCCTCCACTGCGGGGCTTTCATTACTCCAAAAACTTCGACAGGGGCCTAAAATAAAAACTGCTTAAAACCTGGAAGCAAAATTGTTACCAACAGCCGTATTTAAGCTGTTTTTTTTCCTCCCCTCCATCCTGCAGTCACATCTTTGTGTTGTTTGTTGCCTTTAAGATGAATCCAGATGTTTCCTGCTCCAGTCTGTTCCGTCTTCCTGCTTTGATTGCAAATGTGATTTAAGTTTGAGCAGCCGAAGGCTAGCATCACAGTTTAGCTTTCGGCTGCTGTTTTTGTCATTTATATCACATTAGTGCTCAGAGTAGATGTTTGGTATGACTCTCGGCTACTACCACACCAATTTTTAGCTCATCTGTAAAACTGACAGACATGAGTTTGCTTAGCTGTGGCGGCCATCTTGGCTCAGTTCAACTCCAAAGGCTGTCCTTTTTTCATCAGCCGTCGGCGGCTCTGAACGAATCACGGATGAAGAAAACACTTCCACGTGGGGTCGTGTCAACGAGGCATGTTGCTTAGCAACACTCACCCTGCCGCCTCTCCCGGAGAACTGGACCCAGACGGACCGAGCCCACAGCTCAGATTATGCAACGTTTCCGTTTCATCACAATGGTGGAGGTGAACAGAGTCCCTCAGTTCTGCCGTCAGCAGTGATCCGGGAGCGTTCATCTTCGGGTTTGAACAGAACCAGATGAAGGGTCACTGGACTGAACAGAGAAATCAGTTCTGACCCACACCCCGTCCCCGTCAGGCTGGAGCCACAGACAGCTTACTTTAAATGCAACTAAACTGTCTGCGGCTCCATCGGTTATACCAGGGGTGTCAAACTCATTTTGATCTGGGGTCCGCATGCAGCTTAATCTGATCTCAAGTGGGCCAGACCAGTAAACTCATTCCAAAATTACACAGAACGAACAGTAAATCCACTTTTTTTCTTAGTATTAGTGCAAAGAAGAAATAAATTATAAAAATCTTTACATTAAATTAATTGTCCTTTTACACTTTTACTCAGTTTAACATTTATTTAAGACTCAAAACGCATAAAAAAACTGATCACAGTGATTGCACAACATTTTAAAACATTTAGTCAACAAACAGTTTTCTAAGAAGAAGTCCATTTTTCTTGAAAAATCCGACGCTCTGTGTCCAGTTTTCTCTTTTTTGACAATGACATTCCGCTGATGAGGGTGCCCGACTGTCCGTTCCAAGAGAAAAAGCGGGTAAAGCCATAGATATCATATCAACATGGGTAAAGCGATTGAACTGACTAAAACACAGCGCCTCTGGGTCCTAGAGGCACTGTGTTTGAGTAGGACAACATGATGATGATGATTAGCCATTTAGTCGAAGTCGACTTTCGGCCACTTTATGGATCTGTCCTCTCCGCGCGTTCCTGTCCTCGACGATTACTTTGAGTTCTGCGATCGGCTTGCTGGTGGCCGATGTGATTGTATCAAGCCAGCGTGTTCTTTTTCGTCCTCTTCTTCTCGTCCCGCTCACTTGCCCAGCATCATCGAAGTCTCTAGTGAATTTGCGCGCATAACGTGGCCGAAAAAGGACAGTTGCTGTTTGACGATTTTGCCCTCAATCGACATTTTCGGCTTGATACGGTCCAGGACCATCTTGTTTGTTGTCCGCGATGTCCAGGGTATGCGCAGGTCTTCTCCAACACCAGAGTTCAAAAGCGTCGATTTTTCTTCTTTCCGCTTTCCTGATTGTCCAACTTTCACATCCAAATGTTGCTATGGGAAAGACAATGGCGTTGACGAGTCTCGTTTTCGTCACAATGCTCACGTCCTTGCTCTTCCAGACTTTATCCATTCCTTGCATTGCGGCCCGGCCGAGTGCAATCCGCCTTTTGATCTCTGGTCCGGATTCGCCGTTTCGGTCAATTTTGGCTCCTAGGAAGATGAAATCTTGGACTGGCTCGATCTTTTAATTGTTGATCTTGATGTTTATTGCATCATTGCACGCCGTTGTCATTACTTTCGTTTTCTTGATGTTGAGGTACAGTCCCATGCGTTCACTTTGATAGATAGATAGATAGATAGATAGATAGATAGATAGATAGATAGATAGATAGATAGATAGATAGATAGATAGATAGATAGATAGATAGATAGATAGATAGATAGATAGATAGATAGATAGATAGATAGATAGATAGATAGATAGATAGATAGATAGATAGATAGATAGATAGATAGATAGATAGATAGATAGATAGATAGATAGATAGATAGATAGATAGATAGATAGATAGATAGATAGATAGATAGATAGATAGATAGATAGATAGATAGATAGATAGATAGATAGATAGATAGATAGATAGATAGATAGATAGATAGATAGATAGATAGATAGATAGATAGATAGATAGATAGATAGATAGATAGATAGATAGATAGATAGATAGATAGATAGATAGATAGATAGATAGATACTTTATTGTCCCCAAGGGGAAATTTGTCTTGGACATCGTACGCCAAACAACACTTCTGCCAACAATACAGTCACATGAACACAATACAAATTTAAAAGCATATAAAATAAAAACCTATTGCTCAGTTAAAAACACATTGCTTTAAAAACACACATTGCTCAATAAGACTATTCAATGCTCAATAAAAACACATATTGCACATTCCCACATACATCCAGCAGTAACTTTCCTCTTGAACTCGTCGGATCAAGTATTCCAGGTCTTTTTCACTTTCTGCAAGTATAGTTGTGTCATCCGCATATCGCAGATAGTCCTACCTCCAATATGGACTCCGATTATGGTCTCGTCCAGGTTGCATCGTCGCATGATCGTTTCGGCGTACAGGTTAAACAGAGCTGGAGATAAAATGCATCCCTGCCTGACGCCTTTACCGATTTTGAACCAGTCTGTGTTACCACACGATGTTCTGACAGTTGCTTCCTGATTGGAGTACAGTGTTCGTATCAGCTGTTCAATGTGTTCTGGTAAGCCCATTTGTTTCAAACACGCCCAGAGTTTGTCATGGTCCACACAGTCGGAACGCCTTGGTGTAGTCGATGAAACACATATAGACGTCCTTCTGGTGCTCTCTAGCCTTCTCCATGATCCAGCGTAGGTTCGCGATTTGATCCCTCGTGCCTCGTGCTTTGCGAAAATCAGCCTGAACATCTGGTAGTTCCCGTTCCATGATTGTAGCAATGCGGTTTTGTAGAATCTTTAGCAGGATTTTGCTGGCATGGGAGATGAGCGCGATAGTTCGATAGTTGGAGCATTCCTGTAGATCGCCTTTTTTAGGACAACATAGGAACTGACTAAAACACAGCGCCTCTAGCGGACAACATAGGAGCTGCAGATTTTTAAGAAAATAAAGTTTATTCTTTTTTTAAAATAATTCAGATTTATCCTCAGGCCGACTAAACCCCCTGGCGGGCCGGTTCCATCCCGCGGGCCGTATATTTGCCACCCCTGGGTTATACAGATGCTGAGCTCACACTAGGTGTGGTAGTAGCAGAGAGTCATCCCCAACAAACAGAGTGCCAACCAATTAACAATTGGAGTCTGTTAGCAAAATATCTCATGGACAAATGCACAGATCCTATTGAAACTCTAGTAATTATTGAATCTAGGTCTACAGCTGGTTGACCTGGTTCAAGATGGCCGCCATCATTCAACCAAAATGGCTACAAATTTGTAGTTTTTCCAGATTAGAACATTTATAATAATGATAATGAATTCAATTTATAACGCACTTTTCATTAGTGAAAATCTCAAAGTGCTACACACATTGAATGCTACACACATTCATACACCGGTAGCGGCAGACTACCATGCAAGGTGCTTTCCAGTCCTACCGGGAGCAACTCGGGGTTAAGTGTCTTGCCCAAGGACACAGCGACACATGGTGTGGGGAACCGGGATTCGAACCGCCAACCTTCCGATCGGGGGACGACTGCCATTACCACTACGCCACGGCCGCCCCACATTTTGAAGCTGTGGCAGGAAAGGTGGCGGGCGATATGCATTCCTCTAGAAATGCCAGATTTGGCATTTTGTTTGTGTTAAACAGTAACATTTAGTTTAGTAAAATAAAACTATAAAACCTCAGGAGAACCTGGTAGATGTTAGGAGAGTGTAGGCTAATCATCTGCCAGGTTCTGATGAGGCGTTGAGGTTCTGGAGAGGGCAGAGACCACATGAGGACACTGAAAATCAAAAAAGACCAAATCTGTTGTTTCCCTCATGTTTTCACTTTGAATTGACCCGGTGTTTCCAGAACCAGGAGTAGGTTCTGATCCTCTTCAGCCTCTCAGCTTTAGATTTATTAAACATTTATTAAATTCATCTACTGGAGGAAGTTAAAAGTTCTGTGTGGAACTCTGACAATAATGACAAAACCCTGAATGAAACAGTTGGGATAGTGAATGGATTTAATGAATATTTTATAAATGTAGGACCTAAGTTTGTTACGAACCCCAAATGACCGGACCAAAATCACCACAAAATTAGACAATAATCAAGTTTTTATTTTTCTGCTCTGATTGGCTCTGGTGTCGATCAGGGACCCTCTGGCTGGAGCAGTCTGTAGGATGGAGGAGAACGGTTAGTGGTCTGATGGTGAAATGAAACTTAACAGTCAATGAGAAATAGCCACTAACCGTCTCACAGATGGATGGGGTTTCAGAGCAGGGAGGAACTCCAGCTGATCAGGTCCGCTGCGAGTGGGGCTGTTGCCTGTGAAGGAATGCAGCCGGTCGCAGCGAGGGGTCCGTGACGTAATCCAGCAGGCGAACACCGGGAAGCAGAAGAGCAGATGAACCGATGGGGACAGGCGATGAGACAAAGTGAGGCGATCCAGGGTCAGTAACGAACGAATCCAGCAAACGTCAGTCCAAGAGGGAGAAGGCAGAGGCAGGTGAACAGGCAGGCAAGACGTCAGAACCAGGAAATCAATGAGGCGAGGATAAGAAACAGGAAGAGGGACAGAACGGGCGCGATAACTACTCACTGTGTACAGTTTTCAACTATCTGGCAAATACCTGGTGTGAGAGTCTGACTTATAAAGGGTGTAGCAGCAGGTGCAGCTGATTTGAAACTAATCAGCGCAGCAGTGAGGACAAACCGGTTCCAAAATGAAGGCAAACCTAAACCCACATACAGACAGGAGACAGGACAAACCGGTTCCAAAATGAAGGCAAACCTAAACCCACTTACAGACAGGAGACAGGACAGAATCCAGAAACAACAAGCAGTGTTGTACAGAGTGAGACTAAAATCTAAATCTAACCTAACAGGCGTGAAACGTGACATATCCCCACCTCAAGGGACGCCTCCAGGCGTCCCACCCGGTTGGTCCGGATGGAGTCTATGGAAGTCAGTGATGAGGGACCTGTCCAAAACATGGCGGGAGGGAACCCAGGAACGCTCCTCCGGGCCGTACCCCTCCCAGT
>JBBPBX010004010.1:10871-30100 GCA_038048925.1 Garcialebias charrua
CCTTATGGTGAGCTGGACCAGAGCTACATGGTTTTATTTTTATTTTTTAAGACGTTTTATTTCCATAAACACAGAATATCCAGTGGTAGCGAGACGACATGCAGCAGGGAGTGGAGCAGATCTCAAGTTCACGAGAGCAGAGGAAGCAGACCATATATGGCTCTGAGGGGGAGGGAGCAGAATGCTTTTCCTGTTCAAAAATGTTCTAAGATCCAATGGTCTTGTTCCTCAGCAGAGGCCACGCCTCCAGCAAGAATCGGTTTTCTATTAAGAGATCCCAGACCCTTGTCCGAAGCGAAGTGAAGGACAGGGTCTGGTTTTAACCAGGCTAGGCCTGTATGAATCAATTGTAATAATAATAATAATAATAATAATAATAATCATTTTATGTAAAAGCGCCTTTCAGGACACCCAAAGACACTTAACAAATTGTGTTCCACTAAGACACTTATTGGAGGTTTGTGACTGTAAAAATCTGAGGGGACTGTTAGTATGTGTAGCTACATCTTCCACCAACCGTCCCATTATGTAGCAAACCGTTTGTTTTTAGCTACATTAGCATTTTGCTCATGTGTGCTCGGTGAACACGTTTTTAGTAACACACCACGTAACATTCAATAGTCACATCATACACAGTTTTAAAGTTATGCATGCTGTTGTAATAGAGCTGACATCATTACACACACAAAAAGAAAAAAATAAAGGCAAACTTACCGCAACATGTTTTCTCAAATTTGACGTTGAGTTCATGTAGGCTGAAACATCTACAAGTTTTGGCAGACACAGCTGACAGCGCATGATGTAACTGTTATTTTTAGACGACTGAAAGGTGAACATGGGTCGTATGTGAGGCCAGGGGTGCTCTGACTTCGCTTCTCCAGCTTCTGTCGCCATTCTTTCAGGAACCGTCCGAACGTCTTTCTCTCTTCAACCGAGTCCAGAATCTCAACGTCACTGGCCTGCGCCGGCTGCGCGGAGAGTTTGTTGTGGTCACGTGACTGGTTGGCTTCACTTGATTGGTTACATGTCAGGTGACAATAAGTTACGCAATAAATTTGCCGCAAATGTTTTTATATACTCTAAACAAAAAGTAACTGTAGCGATTGGCAGAAAGCCCATAGTAACGGAGTAAAAGTTACGTTTTTCTCCCCTAAAATTTACTCAAGTAAAAGTATAAGTCTTTCACTTTTAAACTACTCTCACAAGTACAATTTTCTCAAAAAGTTACTTAAGTAAATGTAACGGAGTAAATGTAACGCGTTCCTACCAACCTCTGCGCACAACACAAGTTCTGTGTTAAGAGAGGTGGAAAGAGAAGGTATGGAGACGCCACTAATGTCGAACCGGTTAACACCATAGACTTAATATGCCTGTGGTTAACACAAACTCCTTTTTTTCATCCAATAAAAGACAAACGTAAAATAAGTTGAAATATTGCCCACTTCGACGATTCAAATTCAACCAAGTGAGGATCGAACCCGAGTCGAGAGAAAGTTTGGAGTGGCAACCCGACGCGTTTCCAGTGAACCACTGAGGCGTGTTGCTCTTTCCAGGCCCACTTTTTCTCTAAACGGACCGCCCCTCATAAAATCCTGGCTACGCCCATGGAGGCATTTATAATAAAAATATATATATATGCATTTAGACACACTTTGTGAAACTTTTGAGCTTTCAGAAGTGATGGCAGGTGTTTTGACTGTCCAACTATGCTATGCTAGGAATGAGACAAAGTATACAGTAGTGACATAAAGAGTTTGAAAGAAATCATAAGGAAGTAATGGGCTCAGGCCAACTCCTCCTCCAGAGAAATGATGTCCTAATCCTGGTGTTTTGGGAGATGAGGCCCACTGTTGGCTCACAACAGAGCCAATTCTTTCAAGCTTGATTCCATCAACTTCTCATAGAATGGTCCCCATCCAATGTTCTTCCCTTTTGTTGTGCCGTGACTTGTGTCATCTTCCAATTTATTGTACTGTGAACGGGCAGTTTTTATCATGAAAGGTTTCTCTCCGCCTCTTTCACCATCCCACTCCTGCTCCTTGCCCCCTCATCATCATTCATTCTGCTCTCGGTTCTGCTCTGTTTGCTACTGCTGAAAAAGTGCAAGATCACAGCATTGACACAATGTGATCACAATTCACAAGACTGATTATCTTCTCCCATTTGTAATGTACTGAAACCTGTTTCTGTCAGTTCCCCCAAGTCAACTCTAAGCATGATCGATTTTCTGGTGTTTTGAAAATATGTGTAGGTTTAGTTTGATTAAGTTTATGATTATGAGTTTATTGTAACTTTTACAACCTGGAATCAGAAAACAGACAACTATTATTACCAAAAACATTTAAGTTGTGGCCTTAGATTCCATTATCCCTCCATGGAGGATTTGATTTTCTACAACTTCTTCAGATCTTGGCATATCTGAAGCATTTTTGGTTTTAGTGTAAAAGTGGCTTGAAATTGCTGGATCTATCACCACTCTCTTTTCCTGTGATTTGTTAACCAAAATGGTTTGTCAAAACCTCTCAGTCTGGATCTGGAGGCCTTATAGCTTCTTACCCACGTCATTCTTCAATACCCTTCGTGGATTATCCCATTTTGACTGCTGGGCTTGCAGTCCATACTCTGCCCACATGTTCCTGTACACTACGTACAGTTATGACCTTTCATGTACACTTTGCATATCTGCATTTTACACTTTGCTATTATGTGCTGGACTGTCTCAGGGGCATCTTTGAACAGCCTGCATCTACCCTGTCTAATACACTAGACCCCAGCCTCTATTGTGCTTGTGCTTACATGATTAGTTCTTCTGTGCTGTCTTTCAATCTATCCCTCACTCAGAACTGGAAGGATTTGTTGATTTCAGATACCTCCTTCTCACCAGCAGTATGCAGAGTCTTGTGCTTCCATGATGATTCCTCTGGTGTTGTCTCTTCTCTAGTTGGGTTTCTGCCATCTAAGGGAGTCACTTCATTCATTACTGAGAGTTTTCTTACTGATGTACTCCAGGATCTTAGTGGTTTCATTCTGTATAGTTGCTTTAACACCAGTCCTCTCCATCCTTTGTTTTAGTGTAAAGTCTTGGGGTGTTGGATATGGTGTGAAAGTTTCCATGTATAGGGAGGAACCTCCTTGTCTTGAAAGTGACTCAGTGGCTTCTATTTTCTCTTTTTGCCAGACTAACACATCAGTGGGGTACCATATTACTAGCAGTAGCAAGGCATATGTTATAATGGATTGAACTTTGTTTTTTACCAATCTGCTGGCTCATCAAGTCCTGCTTTACTCTCTGTAGGTCAAGTAGTAGCGGAATTTGTTATGACCTCATTCCCATATAGCAAAATTTGTCTGGCCCAGTTTGAACCAAACTTGTTTGCTATGTGGGTTGTGGTTCCCATTTGCCAGTGGTATTCCAAGGTACAGGTAGTCCTTGATTTACGATGGAGATCCATTCCTATGTGGCAGTGTAAACCGAAATTCGACGTAAGTCAGAATATACGTACATACTGCAACATATACATGTACAGTACTGTATTACTAAGCACTTAGCCTATCCTAACACAGTACCCTACATAATTATCAAAAAACACATACATTTGGGAGCCATAGTGAAGGGAAAAAACAGTTAATAGCCTACTTGGATGCTGGTGACACCATCCACTTCGGTCCATTCTCCGTATTCGCCATTCGTTTACGACATAAATCCGCCATCCAGCTCGGTCCATCCTACGTATTCTCTATTCGTTTACGACGTAAAACCGCGTTCACAGTACAGTTTTGTTTTGTTTTTTGAATGTCCAGAAAACCAGACTTAGCTTTTTTAGAGAGTACAGTGCAGAATTCCTCCGCCGCCACGTTTACGACGGGAAAACGGAAACTGCATAACTCGGATTTTCAAAAAATATTATTTTTTTATTTTATTTTTTTATGGGAGATGCGCCGTAACCACGAAACGTCGTAACCCAAGGACTACCTGTATTTGTTGTTGTTTTAAACATCTGCAGTGTTGCTCTCAGGTAGTTCATCTCTTTTGGTATTGGTCACCTTGTACTTTTGGACAACACTTAGCCATATTTGCTGTCTAAAAGACATTCTAATGTTGTTGCCGTACATCCTGGTGAGGTAGATCAGTCAATCAATGTTAAACTAATTATTTCACATACTTGATGTAATTCATATATATGAGGTAACTGATGACTGTTTTACTTTCGAACTGGTTTTCAGAGATACTCTTTGTGATGAGCTGGCTGAGGGGAGTCCAGGCCTAAGCGGAACAGGAGAGGGGACATAGCATCACCCGGGACATACTGCACTTAATGCTGACTTGTGCAATTGGCTTTAAATTGCCCCTGTCTGACATATCCCCATGGTGTTTTCAAATGCCCTGAGTGTCATGTGGATGTTATACACCTTGAAACACTCCAGGATCCATGTACTTTATGGAATATTGAACCAATAAACCAGGAGGTGCACACTTTTCTTACAGTCTTAAGCAACAATTCAGTTTACCAGTAGTTGATGCTTGGCAACTTTGGTGTTGCTGACAATATTTATATGTTTTTAGCCTTGTTTAGTTAATGACCCTGCTTTTTTTTTTTTTTTTTTTTTATACTTAGGGCACATTGATGAGCCCATCAACAATTCTCCACATCCCCCATTAAAATGTTTTTTTGTTTGTTTCAAAAGTTAATTTTGTGTATCACAGAGCTGTTCTTTGCTCCATTTCTGAATAAAAAAACTTAAAATAAATAATGTCTTGTTGTTTTGCAGTTTGGATTTCAAAGACTCAAACGTATGTCTGTTCTGTAGTTCTAGTCAGATAATAACAATAACAGAAATTTCCAGTTGTAAAAAAATATTTTCTTAACAAAATAAGCACACTACTTTGCCTGTGACTTTAGTAAATAAATACATGTTCTTGTTGTAAAATCACTTACTAGGATTCCAGCACATAAAGTACACAATGTGGTAACAAAGCTATATATACAACATCAATAACAATAAAATCATAATAAAAGTATAGTAGCAGCTATTTTCCAAATAAAGTATTTGGATTTGATACTAAATCCTTTATGTTTGATTTTTGTATTTCAGTCAGTCTCACATGGGCCAGTTGGATATAGCCAAGGGATCAGATGTGTCCAGGTCTGATCCAAAATTTAATCTAAACATGTTTTAAAAACAAACAATTTTTAAAAATGTATTCAGTTTATTTCACAAATTCATAACACATTGTTTTCTGTAAAGACACCTATTTACATTGTATATGCAGTAAATGTATATATGTGGTTCAATTCAGTCCATTTCAACATATTGTGTGTCAGTGTAGCAAATTTTAAAACTCAGTGTCTTGAAGACCTCAGAAAGTCTTAACAGTAAATGTACAAATGTAAATTGACAGTGATTTCAGCTTATAATGGTGGCAGAAAGCTTTGACAGTAAACAAATGAAACTTTGAGCAGAAGTGTAGTTTAAAAGGCATTCTGCATTTCTCTTTATTGGCCTCACAAAGGAGGCTACATCTCCCAGCAGCTCTCTGGGGCTTATTTTATACGTTTCATCCAACAACAATGTAGGCCGCCGATGACAGAAACATAAGGGTGTGATAAATAGGACCATTTAGGTTGGGTTGGGAGAAGTATAAGCTCCTTCAAACAGGGATCAGGTGGTAAAGAGGATAAGGAGTGCCCAGGTTCAGAAAAGTACCACAGCCCGTGGATTCTCCAGACGCTCACATTTATGACAGGGATGGTTTTACTTCGTCTTTCTCCACAGATTCGTTGGCTCTTCCTCAAGGGGCATCAATCACTGAGCCCCTCATTGCCACAAACCATTCATGTTGCCTGCCCTGCTCCCTAAAAAAGAATGGCCTGTCATTTCTATGGTTAAATTCAATCCCATCCACTTGAACATGCATCGACAGAGACCCGTCGGGACAAGAGCGTCATTCATCACGCCTCAGCTGCTGTTGTTGCTGTGCATAGTGCTTTACGTGTGTGTTCAGGGCATCAGCCCAGATTTGTCTTGGAGACGCCGGGGAAAGATGATAGGAGCACAACGTGATCGGCAAAGCAATAGAGCATTTAAGCTTGCATCAGACAGCGTGAGATTATGATTTTTCCCCCTTTTCTTCTGTCTCTTAAAAGCAAGAGCATAGCACAGCTGCAGATGTCTTGTGTTTTAGCCCCCTCCCTCTATTGTCACTTACCCTACTGAGCTTCAGTATTGGGAGTTTCAGGGTCACAATGGGTCCCAGTGGTAGGTAAAATAGATGGGAATTCAGGCGTTATGTCTATAAATTCCCATGCATGCTTTAATTTCGGTCCTGTGTATGTCCTGTACATATTGCAGTTCTGACAATAAAGTTGACTTTGACTTTGATTTCCTAATTTGTCTTCAATCAACCAAACCAAACAGATTCAAAGGCAGTATATTTATTGTCGCTGTCTTTTTGTTATGCCACCTCATGTTGCTGGAATGTGATTATTGTTCTTACTGTGACCCTCGTCTTTATCAAATCCAGGTTCAGAGGATGGAAAATCTCAATGCGACACATAAAAGGGAGAAAAAATGACTGGTGTATCCAGTCTTGTTTTGGTCACACAAAATGCATGATTTTAATGTCCAAAACTATGCTGCAACATCATATCAGAAGCTTCCATAATTTCACAAGTTCAGACATACTCATGAGACTAATTATAAATTGTTACCCCGAGCTAATTCTAAAAGCAAAATGTGTCAGCCTATTGTCACCTTCCCCTTAAAATGTGTTAAAAAATCTACAAAATAAATAAATAAAAGCATTGCCCTTGTCATGTTTTCTAAACAATATGAATGACATTGATAATGATGCTAATCGTCACTCTCAATTTAGACCCATTGTTGTGTCTGTTGTTGTATTTTCAAGCCCGTCTGAACTCCCCACCACCCAATCATCATCATCATAATGAATATCTTGTCTGCTGCTGGCATTTTAAGTAATACCAAGACATGGCATCAATTCTGATTAGTCTAATATGTTTAGAGACCACTTTTATTGTCCTGGGAAATGAATACTGCAGCAGAGCCCATGTCTTGAAATAATTTCCTGTTTCCTGTGTGTGTGTTTTTTTGTTGTTGTGTTACGAGTTAGTGTGAGAACTCAACACAAAGCTTTTTACAAATATAGGGTTCTGTAAATAATTTATTTTTCTTGATGAGCATTACCCTGCATATATCTTTTGAATATAGCCTGCACAGAAAAACAGATTTTCTCTGAGGAATTTAAACATTAAAGAAACTTGGTGCTACTTTTTGAGATGATGGTCGTGATACTGTACTCTCTCTGCCCAGTAGGCATGAGCCATTAATCAACGAAGCTTCAGTGTCCATTTTGTCAGCTGAGTGGGGAATAGTCCCCCCGTTAAAGTGTTTGGCCCCTCAGAGTAGGGCCGGCGCAAACAGTTATGAAGCTTTATTGGACTTATATATCTGTTTTATGTATAAGCAGGGACATAGCTGTGAAATATTTACATTATTCTAGACACAGGCGAAGAGAGTTCCCAAAGTGCCCGCAATCTAAAAACAATAAAGAGCAGTCTATCTCTTTATCGCTGCCATTTTATGAAATGACTTGAGGCAGAAGATGATTTTATTGCTCTAAAGTGGGGAGTCCGGAGCTTTCTGCTTCTTTCTCTGAGTCCTTTAAGGTAGCAGCTTTTATGAAGTGCATTTTAATACTGTGTCATAGAAGAGGCACAGATCATTTTCTTAGTTTTTAATTTTAATTTTTTATTTTTTATTTTTTGCAAAAGCAAGGTTGTCACAGTTTGTTTAACTAACTTGGTCTTGTCTCGATCACCAAGTTTCTGTTTTATGTAACAGAAACATATATAAAGGACATGACTTTAAAAGAAATATGAATCCCTCATGCACATTTATTCATTTATTTATTCATTTTTATATAACTACTGTGATCATTGCAGCAAGCTTTAAAAATTAGTTAGTTCCTTGACTCCTTGTCATCTGGTGTTTCAATCCGTTTCTTTTTTGACTTTTTCATTTCTTTCCTAATAAAACTCAATAGTTTTCCTGGAACACTGAAGGATGTGAAATGTACCACTAGGAGATAGTAGAAGTTTTAAACTCTGATGCTGGTGGTAATGCGACCTGCTGTTGCTGTGCTTGGATCCACTCAGCAGAGGCTGTGGAAGCTGTTGCAAGTCCAGAAGAAATAAAAATTAGAAAGTTCCTGGAGAAACTTTGACGGTGACTGCCATGTTGCAGCCGTTTCAAATGTTTGATTTGACAGTACTGTGTGTTGGAGTTCGCTCTCAGCTACCACGATACCGTATGTCAGTTCTTTATGACAAAAAAAATCAATGCATTACTGTCATTTTTTTCTTTTAATCTATGGTGGCCATCTTGGCTTTTTGATTTGGATTCAGTATTGGGCATTGCTTTCAGAGTCAGAGTCAGAGAGAATTTATTGTCATTTGCACCGCATGTAGTACATGTGTTGAAAACGAGATTATGTACACAGGGTCCCAGTTACATCCAACAACAAATGCAAGAGAAATACAATAATAACATCTAGGATTAACTAAGAGAGACATCACATCAGCTAGTAATACACTAAGCCCTAATGTAGTAGAAAAACATCATTATAAACAGCAGCACGAACATGAGCAGATGGTCACAGATGAACGCAGCAACAAGAAACAGATCAGTATCAGTATGATGTGACATTTTGCAGTGTTTATTCTTATTATTTATTTATTCATGAGTCTGACAGCCTCAGGGTAGAAGCTGTTCCTCAGTCTAGTGGTTCTACATTTGATGCTCCTCAACCTCCGTCCCGAGGGGAGTGGTGCAAAGAGTGAGTGTGCTGGGTGAGTGAGGTCTTTCATGATGCAGGTGGCTCTTTTTCTGCATCTGGAGGTGTAAATGTCTGTGATGGTGGGGAGACTGACTCCCACAGACTTCTGTGCAGCCTTCACCACTCTCTGTAGAGCTTTTCTCTCTGCAACTGTGCAGCCTCCATGCCACACGTTGATGCTGGAGCACAGGACGCTCTCCACTGCACACCTGTAGAACGAGGTGAGGACTGGGCTTCTCAGACCGGCTCGTCTCAGCCGTCTGAGGAAGTAGAGTCTCTGATGACCTTTCTTGATCAGGCTGGTGGTGTTATTGCTCCAGCTGAGGTTATCATTCATGTGTACACCCAGGTATTTGTAGCTGGAGACCACCTCCACCGCAGATCCACCTATATACAGTGGGGTGTGGGTGTGTTTGTTCCTTCTGAAGTCCACAATCATCTCCTTCGTCTTCTTCACATTCATGTGAAGGTTGTTCTCTTTGCACCAGCTCTCCAGATGTTCCACCTCCTGTCTGTAGCTGGATTCATCATTATCTGTGATGCATCCCACCACAGCTGTATCATCTGCAAACTTAACAATATGACAGCCTGGATGTGTGGCTGTACAATCATATGTGAGCAGAGTGAACAGAAGAGGGCTCAGCACACATCCCTGAGGAGAGCCAGTGCTGAGGGTGATGGTGGAGGAGGAGAAGTTGTGGATCTTCACGGACTGTGGTCTGTCTGTTAAGAAGTCTAAGACCCAGTTACAAATAGAGGGGCTTAGTCCAAGTGTGGATAGTTTGTCTATCAGAGTTTGGGGGATCATGGTGTTGAAGGCAGATGTGAAGTCCACAAAGAGCAGACGCACGTATGAGTCCTTCTGATCCAGGTGGGTGAGAGCAGTGTGGACCACGGAGGAGATGGCGTCCTCTGTTGATCGGTTCTCACGGTATGCATATTGATGAGGGTCCTCGTTGATGTTGACGGCTGTCTTGATGTGGGACATGACCAGTTTCTCAAAACATTTAGCGACTATCGGGGTGAGAGCCACCGGTCTGTAGTCATTCAGACCAGTCACTGTGGAGCTTTTTGGGACTGGGATGATGGTGGCGGTCTTCAGGCAGGTGGGAACTGACTCCAGTGCAAGTGAGGTGGTGAAGATGTCAGCCAGCACCTCACAGAGCTGGTCCGCACATTCCTTCAGAACTTTCCCTGGGATGTTGTCTGGACCCGTAGCTTTATGAGGGTTGATCCTACCATAAATGATTTCAGCTACCACCACACCAAATTTCAGCTTAATATCTCTACAAATGGTTGATTTATAATATTTTTCCTTTTTAGCTCAGGTGGCCATCTTGGATTTTTGATTTACAATAAGAGTCTATTAGGGTTCGTTCTCAGCTAACAATATACTAAATTTCAGCCAAATAGCTCTAAAAACTTCTGAGTTAAAGCCATTTGAAATTAGCTTTGGTGTCCATCTTGAATAATTAAATTTGAATTCAGAATGTGTTGTGCATTGCTGTCAGGTACCACCATGCCAAATCTCAGCTCAATATCTTAAAATTGTAGTTATATTTTTTCCCTTTTAGCTAAGGTGGCCATCTTGAATTTTTAATTTGCATTAGGAATTTATAACAACTCAATCTCAGCTCCAATCACGCAAAACATCAGCTCAATACCTCAAATAATGACTGAGTTATAGTCAGTTTTGTATCTTCTGAGTTAGCTGTTGCAGCCATCTTGAACCAAAATGGCTCAAAAAGTTAATCAGTGCTTTGTTCAGAGACCTTCATTCTAGGGAAAGAGTCCTGTCAGTGTTTTAAATGAGAAAAATTGCATCTTTGTTTGCAACTTACGTCGCCGTGGTAACTCCAAACTTCAATAAAAGTAACGTCACGGTGCTGAGCCGGTCGTTTTGACACAACATTTGTGGGGGTACACATTTCTGTTCGGGCTGCATTAGTTGAAGTAAGAGTAAGATATAAATAAAGTTTAGAAACCCTGGTTATGTGGATAATAATAAGGGGCTGCCTTCATAAGCAGTCCCCACATAAAAAGTACATAAACTCTACCAGGCATTAATATTTTGACTTGTTTTGTGTGTTGGTGTTATTTAAATGCACCGTTCTGCTCCCCACACCCCCCTTTGGCAACTGTTTTACTTTTCAGTTTTCTTGATCCAGCTTTTCTCTCTCCTGTCAGGAGTTTTTACTCCTGAACACGTCCTGTAATGTCTGGGTGGTGCAGGAACCACCGTCAGCTCAGCAGGCAGGAAGTGGCCAGGCTGGAGCTCTGTTTGGATGACCTACATTAAAGCTCGATGCACTCTTTAATGTGTACTCATTGGCACTTTTTCCTCTTAATTTTAAGTAAAGAGTCATTCTGTTTGTCACTTCAGGTATATTTTGAAATGAAACATGTTTCTGTCTTGTGTCAGTGGGAGTTTAGCAGTCCTGCTGCCTGATGAAGCTTGTACACATTTTGTTAGTTATATAAAGCCAAAAACACATAATGAGGCTTGTTCTATTTGAAATAAATGATTTATGAACTTTTGTGTACTTGAACATTAAATAATGTCATGATACAGGCAAACTAAACACACAAATTCACCAAATCAATGCAAAAATCTTATGTATTTTTCACATTTGATCATTAATTGTGCTACATTTATAACAATACAGATATGTCACGGTATGGTTTAAAATTCAAGCAAGCTTAGTGCATCCAAATTGCCAAAACTGTTGAATAACATTTGCATGTATTTATGACGGACTACTGACTCTTTCACAGAGAAAATTGTGAGTTTTGTAGAGAAAAATTAAAAGTCTAAAGGAGACGTCTTGGCTATAACCTTGAGCTGCAAATAAACGTCTTCTAGAGTTAATAAAGTTTGACTCGTGGAACTAAAGTAGCAGAAACAGCAAGTCACACTGAGCGACAGGCTGTCTGCAGTGCCTGATCACTTTTTGGTACCCGTCCCGCAGCGACAGCAGCTTTTAGAAATGAAGCATGGTGGAGAACTCACCTCAGCTGGGTTGACTTGGAGCTTCAACACATTAAATGTGTGACGAACGTCTCCCTCGTAGTTTTTTAAAACGTGATGACTTGAGTTTAGCAATCCTCCATTAAAATCTTTAACTTTAGCAATAACTTGCCTCTCTTATCCAAACTTCCACTCTGTTAAAGAGGAAAAAGAACAAATGTCCACTTCATTCCTAGCCCCCATGCTGCCTTGCGTGAATTATGGGCACAACTTTTGGCACGGACCAGAAGCGGCGTTTGTTTATGTGCAAACAGTACGAGCTAATGTAGTTTCTCTGAACATTGTGGATTTAATTTAAACGTGGGAACACCAGCTGTCAGAGCTGAAACAGAACAGTATAATCATACCGCTTCCTACAGAGGACAAGGGATGGAGGACGACCTGAAGAAGCGGCTGCAGATTACATCTCCTAGCATCTTTGGCTACTTCATTGACTCAGTCGCCTCCGTCGGTGAAGCAATGAACCTGAAAAGCCCTGAGGTGTATTAGTATCTACAGTGTAATAAGGTTGGTTGTGTTTTATACTTTTATTCAGACAAGCTTTTAGATAAATGTTTTTATTTAGTGTTTTGTCAATTGTTCTTGTTTTTATCAGCTGTTCTTATTGTTTTGATTAATCAGCTGTTCCTACAGTAATCATTTTGTCTATTTTAATCTTTTATTTATATGTTGTACAGCACTTTGTGATTTTATCTATGAAAAGTGCTATATAAATAAACTTTACTTACTTATTAAAAGAGGTGGGACACAATCTTATTTACCTTAAAGCAGACATACAGCCAGCTAAAGACTTGAAGTCCTCCATCACTGAGCGTGATTGCAGATATAATGTTGGGAGCTCCATCCACTTTAAATCATACCTGATACGCTGCCCATTGAATTGAGAAAGCCTCTCGGATGAGAAGCGAAACGTCTTCTATTACAAATAAAGTCCAGTTGTTTCTGTATTGAACGCCTTTTTGAGCTCACACACAGCATATTTTGGGTGGTCTCTTCAAGTTCAAATTTTTCAGCCACATTCTTCTTAATTCCTCATCTGTGGGTAGTTGATGAAAGTATACTGCTTTTCACAGGAACACTCTGTTTTGTCTTTGTGTTCAAAACACTGTTGTTGTAGCCACTGATTCAGTTTGGTCTGGTTGTTCCTGCAGCCGTGAACACAACAGGTACCTGAACTCCTCAAGGCTATTTTTAGTCAACTTTACGGTTGTTAAATAAATGTGAACAAAACAAAAACAGCATTTTATCTGATGAACTGAATGCAAATTCAAATAAACCACATTCCGTGCTCCACACGGTTAACAAATGCTTACTGCTACTTTCTGTGTCTGACAGGAAGTTGTACCATAATCATTCATACCGTCAGAGCCCCACAGGAAGAAGGTGGATATAATTGATTTGTTGTTTTGAGTGTCTCAAAAATAGGTTCAGGCTGCAAAGAGGCATGACAACGTTAGTTCCACCTGCTAAATGTTTAGCCCTGGATGAACAAAAATCAAAAAACACTGAGCGATGTTGCCCCCCCCCCCCCTCCTCAGGGGGTCATGCCCCACAGTTTGAGAACCACATCTGCGTGCAGTAGAGCAGGAGCTCAGGGACCAGCACCACCTGGCCCACACTCAGTTTCAGGTGAAACACCACAGGTCAGAGAACATCTCTACTCGGAACGTCTAGACTCATCTCACAGGACATTTAGGAAAAAAAAAACACATCACACTCCACAAATCACCATCATAATGAATTAAAGTGATAGTGTTTCAGTTTTTTTATTAGTTTCTAAATTGTGAATGTAACTAACTGTTCCTGTAGTGACTTAGCATTTTACCGTTTGTCAGACTTTAACACGCTCCTGTGTATAACACGCTTTGTCCAATTATTGCCAATAAATTGGAAAAATCCGTAAATAACATGCATCGTTGTATAACACGCATCTATTATGCGTCACCGCTACGTGACGCGTCAGCGCCTCATTTGCCCTGCTTAAAATGGCGGCCACAGAAGCGAGCGAGTACGAAAAACTTCACAAGAAAACACGGTAAAAACAATTATTTCTTTGTGAGAAAAAATATATTTCTTAACTGACTTTATAGCACAAGGGTTCCTGAGCTTAACTGTTTCACGAAATGGTCAAATCTGTTAGATTATAAATTGTTTCGGTTTGACTTCTTCTTTCTTCGTGTGCGCTACTAAAATAAATTGTAAAAAATTGAATTTGATCTCAAATGTCTTATACAGCTAATAATTTGTAAATTACCACCAAATTACGCTCTGTAAGTTTCAAGAAAATCTGCGGTGTGGTTTATGAGTTATCTTGCTAACAAAAACAGCGAACCTCACAGCTAACAGCTAGCAGCTATAGCAGGGCGCGGCAGCGACAGAGTCAGTCCGACCAGAGGAGGCTTTTTTCGGACACATGGGCTAGAAACGGTCTGGAAGTGTGTGTCCCCCTAGCGGACAAAAGTGGTACTGCAACATTTTTTGCCCAAAATGAAAAACGGCGAAATCAGAGCCAAAAATGGGTCTAAAAATATGGGAAAAAATCCATAAATAACACGCTTCGGTGTATAACACGCAGGACATTCAAATGAGCAAAAAAACTGCGTGTTATACTCTGACAAATACGGTACACAAAACTTCCAACACATTCGCACCGTCCTGTACTGTGTAAATGAAAAAAAAAAACGTATCCTCTAACGTTACGTCATGTTTACTCACCAGATCTCTGAACTTTTGTTGTGTTTAAAGTATTTAACTTCGATGCAAACATTATAAAACTTTGCGGTCGGGTCGTGAATATGAGAATCGCTTTGAGTTTTGCTGACTTCAGACCAGCCTCGCCTCTGTCATAGAAAGAGCTGCAGGCCCACTTCACAACCATCATTTGATGGATTTTTTCTGAGAAAGAGTCAACAAACGGGATAATTGCAGCCTCTGGTGCCAGTTCTCCAAAGTCAAACAGAGTTCATCATTTTCAGACTGGAGGGTTTGTCCAACCTGAGAACACCCAGGTCAGGAAGAGACCTTTATGAGCAAGTTGCTGAATCAGAACCTCCACAAATACCCCCACCCCACCCCCACCCGTCTCATCTCTGCCAGGAAAGCCTCCCAGTTTCGTGTCTGCGGGTGACACTAAAGGCCCGTGGGCTGATCCTTACATGCAACCACATCTCCATCATCTCTCAGGCGCTCTCCATCCTTCGACCTCACCTAACTCCCTCACTGAAACCCCCCTACCCAGCGCTGCTGACATCTGCACAATGAGCAACATCTGGTTCTCATTTCCACAAAGCCAAAACAACACGAGGAGGAGAGGATGGGAGGAGAGGTTGTTGAGAGGAGGAACCAGGGGTTTGGGGGCCGCTGGAGGTCTTTGATGGCCGCAGGTGAGGGGAAGTGAGTGACTGTCGCATTGTCGGCAAATCTGACACGTTTGTTTGCTTTAACACCCTCTCTGTGGTCTGCTCTGTGTCCTCCCACACTTTTAAAGAACACAAGTCAGCTCCTTTGGTCAAAAAAGGGGGTGAGGGGGAGAACACTCCCACATCCACAGCAAAGAATCTGCAACTCAGCGGCTCGCAGCCCTAATTACATTGAGGCTTTGCTGAAGTCTGAAACAAAACCAGGGCAGAGAGAGGAGAGAGAGGCTGAGCTCATTCAGCAAGTATTCAGTTTATGAGTTCAGTTCACAGCAAATTCAAAACACAGCTGAGCAGCACCTCCGCAGTTAGACCTGCTCACGTCTGTGTCTCTGCAGAAATATGACCTCAAACAGCAGGACTCGCACCAACGTCCTCGCTGAGGGAAACAGCCCAATAAGCAAACAGAACCGTTTACTGGTCATGAGCTTCCATATGAAAAGACAGGTAAAATATGTCAACTGTTGCTTTTACTAATCATTACAGATAACTGATGGATCCATCTAATGATGAAGTGTATCCATGCTGCTGATTTATTTCACGCTGCTGTGTTCATTCATAATCAGACTCATGTTCGTGCTGCTGTTGTTCGGCGTATTGTTTTTGTACCACTACTGCTTAGTGTATTCTTAGTTTACATCTTAGTTTTTCTTTACAATTTATACTTTTGTTGGATGTAACTGAGACCTGTGTACACAATTTTGTTCCATCGCATGTATCACATGTGGTGTGAATGACAAATTAAAGAAACCTTAAACTTAAAATATTTCAACGAATGCATACTCCTCTCATCGCAAAGCTTTAAACAAACATATGTTAACGTTCATAGCATGTTGGTGATGGGCGTCATATGCATCACATCAAATTTTACCTCATTACCTGTAAAACCATTAGTATTAACAGCAATTGAACTAGCATTAAGCTAGATTCATACTCGACGCGCCGCGCAGCGCGCGAGGGTGCGCGCTCCAAAAGTGACGCAATTTCACAGTCCCCGCCCCTGCGCGTTGGCCCCGCGCGTGGGATTAGCGCGTGACGTGCACCTCTGAATTTTTGAAACTCCGCAAGCCTCTGCGCGCGCGGTGGGCGCTACGATTTGATTGACAGGTCCCCACCGACAGCCTTCACCCTCTTCACGCCGGAGCCTGCAGCTGTTTGCGCCGCTGTGGTCGTGGAGACGGAGTCGCGACGCATGGAGGAATGTTTTGTGACACAAAATGTATTAAATTCTCCTTCATTCCTGATCTGGAGTCGGACTTTTCTTTTGTTTTTTCGCCAAAAGTCACGTGATCGCTTTCTCCTCCGCTGACTCCATGCATTAAAACCGCAAATAAAGACAACAGTTCAGCACGCGAGCGGAAAGCTATTTGTTTTTGTTGTGTGATTTCAAACAGTTCTTCTTCTACGGTAGATTTCTTCTTCTACGCCTTTCTTGCAACATATGCACAGGTTTTAGAGGGTACTGCCTCCTGCTGGTCCGTAAAAGAACAGCACTTTGCCATGCGCCGCGGTGCGTCAACCATAAACACAGAGGCGACACTGTAAACGCATTTCGCCGCACGGCTGATGTGCTCCAGCCTGCGGACCAAAGTGAAAGTCTAACTCAGCCTTTAGTGGTATTAGCATTAACATTGGTAGAACTAGCATTAGCAGTATTAGCATAAACAGTAATAGAACTTGCATTAGCAGTATTAGCATAAACAGTAATAGAACTTGCATTAGCAGTATTAGCTTTATCAGTCATTTAACCCATTCACACTGGTAAAACTAGCATCAGAAGTATTAGCATCAACAGTAATTTTTTTCATTTACCCTTTATTTATCCAGGTAGTCTCATTGAGCCACGAGAACTCATTTTCAAGAGAGACTTGTTAGGGAGCAGATGGTGGGGGTTAAGGGCCTTGCTCAGGGGCCGAGAGTGGGGCGAATGAGGGTGGAGGCAGGTGTGGGTGTTGCACCCTTTTCCACCCACATTTTTTGATGTTGTCCGTACCGGGGCTTGAACCGGCGATTTTCCGATCACAGGCCCACTGTCTAACCACTGCGCCACCACTCCCCCACATTAAACTAGCAGTATGAGCATTAACATTAGTAAAACGAGCATTAGCATTATTAGTATTAACAGTAATTGAACTAACACTAGCTGTATTAGCGTTAACAGTACAGGTAGTCCCCGACTTACGAGCGCTCTTACATACGAGGTCCCGGACTTACGAGCTGGCGAAAGAGAAGTAAATTTGTAAAAAATACAGCACTTTTTTGTGTTTTTAGATAAAAGTGTGTTAGCTAACCGTTTGGAAACACGTTTCCGACCATGTTTATGAACTAATATGAACGTTTTTGATGAAAAACGAGTGTTTGTAGTAGCGCTAGCATAAATGTTCCAACTTACGAGCGAAAATCCGGACTTACGAGAACATGTGCTTCGTGTTCCAACTTACGAATTTTCATGTTACGAGCAACTCGCAGGAACGGAACTCGCTCGTAAGTCGGGGACTACCTGTAATTGAAATAGCATCAGCATTATTAACGTTAATATTGGTAGAAATAGCATTAGCATAACAGTAAATGAACTAGCATTAGCATTTTTAGCATTAACATTGGTAGAACTAGCATTAGCAGTATTAGCATTAACAGTAATTGAACTAAACTGTGGACCAGGAAGTGGGAAAGATTAGTGAGGGTGAAGTCTGGAAAGCTCTGAAAAGAATGAAGAAGGGGAAGGCAGTAGGACCTGATGACATACCAGTGGAGGTTTGGAAATATCTTGGAGAGATGGCAGTGAGGTTTTTGACTCAAATATTTAATGGAATATTTGATGGTGAGAAAATGCCTGAAGAATGGAGAAGAAGCCACACCGCCGCAGCTTCGCGTTCTGGTCTGGACACCACTGTGGGTCCAGTGCGTCCACTTGCGTGCGTGACGAGCTTTTTTGAAGTTGAAACGCTGTTTGGTGTGGATGTACCATTAGACAAGAGGTGACTATCTGTGAGCAGCAGTATGGTTTCATGCCAAGAAAGAGCACCACAGATGCCATCTTTGCTTTGAGGATGTTGATAGAGAAGTACAGAGAGGGTCAGAAAGAACTCCATTGTGTGTTTGTGGATTTAGAAAAAGCATATGACAGGGTGCCAAGAGAAGAGGTGTGGTATTGCATGAGGAAATCTGGAGTGGCAGAAAAGTATGTTAGACTGGTACAGGACATGTATGAGGACAGCAGGACAGTGGTGAGATGTGCTGTAGGAGTGACAGATAGCTTCAAGGTGGAGGTGGGATTGCATCAAGGATCGGCTCTGAGCCCCTTCTTGTTTGCTCTGGTGATGGACCGACTAACAGATGAGGTCAGACAGGAATCCCCATGGACTATGATGTTTGCAGATGACATTGTGATCTGTGGTGAGAACAGGGAACAGGTGGAAGAGAACTTGGAGAGGTGGAGGTATGCACTTGAAAGAAGAGGAATGAAAGTCAGCCGTAGTAAGACAGAGTACATGTGTGTGAATGAGAGGGAGGCCAGTGGAACAGTGAGGCTACAAGGAGCAGAGGTCACAAAGGTGCAGGACTTCAAGTACCGTATTTTCCGGTGTATAGGTCGCACCTTTTTATGGTTTTTTCAAGGCCTGCGACCTATACTCAGGTGCGACCTATATATGGCTTGTTATCACTTTCGGTGAAACAAATTTTTAAATCCAGCTCATTTCACAATTACGTTCATTTATTAAGGAAAAGTTCAGCTCAGACATATATTTGCTATAATTTTTATCAAACAAATAATTGTTTTTAAGTGTTAATCTTCTTAAAAGCCTTGCTGTGTGCTCCTGTGGCAGACATTTGCAGCAGAGCTAAACGTAGGTGCGACCTATACACCAGTGCGACCTATCTAGGGATTTTTCCAATCTATTGGTGATAATTGGACAATGCGACCTAT
>JBBPBX010004010.1:40995-62962 GCA_038048925.1 Garcialebias charrua
ATTGAGCAGGCTGGCCCGTTGCAGTGGTAGCGTCCGCCATATTGGATGTGGCAGATCTGCTGGTCAACTAATACAACGGACTGAACTTCATAAAGCACCGTCCTACAAAGTGTTTTGATACCCGTCAGTCACACACACTAATATATTTGGAAAATATAATACAAGCAAATTAAGCAGATCCAAAATGTGGCTATTAATTAAGGGAATGCCTCTTTGAATAGTCTGGTTGGGGTAAGATCTAGCAGACATGTGGATGGTTTGGATGAAGCTTTTATTTCAGAGAGCTCATCAGGAGAAAAACAGTCCAAACATAAATCAGGTTCTTGTGGCATTTTTAAAGTTGCCTCATCTGACAGAGAACCAGAGGCGATAGTAGGAAGGATGGTTTTAAAATTTTCTCTAATTGAAATAATTTTATTCAAAAAGAATCTCATGGACTCAACGCTGCTTATACAGTAGTTGTAGGGAGACATGGTTCAGCAGAGATAGGAGTTTTCATTAGACTAGCTATGGCGCTGAAAAGGAACCTGGGGCTATTTTTATTCTCATCAGTTAAAAACAAATGCCGACTTGGTCTGGGGTTAGGTGGTCTTGACTACAACACTAATCTGTTCCTCTCAAACCCAGCCGGTTGAAGCAGATGTCCGTTTATCCCGAGCCTGGTTCTGCTAAAGGTTTCTTCCTCATCAGGGAGTTTTTCCTTTCCACTGTCGCCTTCATGTTTGCTCAAGATGATAGTTCTGCAATGGAGTTAAACTCAAAGCAATCTGCTCCTCAGATAAATAGCGTTAAATTGTTGTTTTTTATATATGAATGTTTCTGTTCAGTGCTCTGAGAGGACATCTGTTGTGACTTGGTGCTATATAAATAAACTGAATTGAATGAATAAAGTAAAGTTCTAGCTTCATGCAGAGTTTTTTTTATAAGTTAGCAGGCTATCTCTCCAAGATAAATACAATTATTCAACGTTAGTAGAGTGCCATTTTCTTTCCAGCTTTCTAGAAGCCTGTTTTTTAAAGTGTGTATCTCAGAATTGAACCAAGGAGCCAGTGTCCTCTGATTGATTACGGTACTTTCTTTTTCAGCGAAGCAGCTTTATCGAGTGAAGTTTGCAAAGAAGTTGTAAATTAATCAACCAGATGATCTAAGTCACTGTTCTCTTGTGCATTACTCTGCAAGTCCTTAATCTCTATGCCATAGATCAGAACTAAGTCAAGGGTGTGATGATAAGAATGAGTAGCTGTGCGGATATTTTGGGTAAAACCAAATGACTATTAAATTTTTAAAGGCTATGCTTAAGCTATCACTTTCAACATCTACATGAATATTGAAATCACCCATTATGATGACTTTATCAGTATTTAGTAGTAAGCCAGTTAGGAATTCAGACAAAAACTGAGAGTAAGCACCTGCTGGACGACATGTAACAACTAGTAAAAGTGGCTTTTCTATTTCCATTTTGGATGAGAAAGACTGAGGGACAGTGATTCAAAAGAATCATAACTAATAATTGGTTTGGTATTGATCAATAACCCTGACTGAAAAATAGAAGCTACTCCTCCACCGCGGCCAGTTGTTCTAGGAACATGAAAATGTAAATAATTAACAGGAGTGGATTCATTTATACTAACAAAATCATCCTGTTGTAGCCAGGTTTCTGTCAGACAGAATAAATCAATATGATGATCGGTTATCAGTTCAGTACTGTAACTAACAGGGATTTAGAGGAAAGGGATCTGATGTTCAATCATCCACATTTAATGATTTCATGATTTTGCTCTGGTAAAGTAACTGTGTTTATTTCAACAAGATTTTTATGGTTTATATCTTTAGAGATGATTTTTGGTTTATTTGATTTGAGCCTTGGGTGAGCTGACACTGTTTCAGTGGGGGTGTGGGTGGGCAACAGATAGGGTTGCCAATCATCCCGTAACAAATGGAACTGTATTTAGAAACTAAAGTACGCGTTCCGTATTGAGCTGCAACAGGACGCACTTTGCCCCGTATCATCGTGAAAATCAAGAAACATGTCCATGTCAATATTAATAAAAGACGGGGAACTCTATATAGGATTTTACAGTAAACTACTGCCCTCTCCTGCTCTGTGACCAATGAGCAGTCCTCTTATTCCTGAAGCCCAGAATCCAGCTCATCTCATTGGTTCAGCTCCTGTTGTTTATCACAACCGCCGGCAGACAGGATTCAACAACAAGACCTCATGGATGCGAGTGCACACGGTTCACCTTCCATCAACAACCCGACTACTTCTCCCATTTAAAAAAAGAAGAAAAAGAAACGGTTGCAAAAATACAGAATCAAGTGGGAAAAGGAACTTTTTTTAAATTCGTCATTATAGCCATGTTTACCTATTACAGGATACAACAGCATGCAATACATTTGCTGCCATCAAGTGGCTGAAAGTGGTACTGCTCATTTTTAAAATTAGAATGAAAGAATGAAAACGGTCATATCTCAGCCAAAAAAATGGTTAATACATATGGGGAAAAAAAATCCATAAATATGTCGCTTTGGCATAAGTTGCAGGGCATGTAAATTATGCAAAAAAACTGCGACTTATATGCCGAAAAATACCGTACTCACGTTGTAGCTGGCTGCAAACTATGAAATGGATTTCCTGGATGTGAGGCGGGTCTTATTACTCTGGGTTTCATGAAACATAATAATAATAATGTCCTTTTTTGTCATCTGTGTATGTTTCCCATACACAGACGAAATTCGTCTCTGCATTTAACCCAACCACCACCAGGTGGTGCAGTGAGCAGCCATAGAAAGCACCCGGGGAGCTGGAGAATTAGGTGTGCACTCATAGACACCCCAAGGTGTGTAGTGGCCGGGGCGCGAACCCGCGTCCTTCGGGTCTCAAGTCGGAAGCCCTGCCACTACACCATCTTGGCTCCTATGCCTCCATTCAGGAAATCCATTCCATTGTTGGAAGCCAACTTGCAGAGCAACCGTTTCAACGTTTTGGAGATGTTTCAACAGACACAGACATGCATCATCAAATCTCTGCAGGCTGGATCGGAAAAATCCGATACGTAAATTATGCTGGTATCGGAGGCCGATACCGGATCGGCCCCATCCCTACTTATTCCCTGGGAAAATAAATAAAAATAACATCATTTGCAAATTTGACCCCAAAAAAAAATCAATAGAAATGTTAAGATCTCTATATTTAAAACTCCCCATTCAACCAATTGCTAAAGAAACACACTTTGAATATTTAAATGCATTACTCCTCCAAAGAGCTACAAAGAAATCATTTTAATACTGATAAATGCTCATTTTGTGAAAAGGATATAGAAACAATAGACCATTTCTTCCATGAATGCAACAAAACCAAAATATTTTGGAATCACTTAGAAAGGTGGATCACACCGGAAGTTACACTTCCTGAATCTATTTCCAGTGATATGGTAACATTTGAAGTATTATTGAAAAATGGAAAAATGGAACTCGGTTGTAATCTGATATTTTGTCTTGCAAAATTATTTATTCATAAACAGAGAGTGCTAGGATTATCCCCAATCTTTAACATTTAAAAAAAAAATCTGCATTCCAATTTGAAATCTCTGAAATATATTGAAACATATTAAAATATATGAAACATATGAATACCTGTATGAAATTGCCATTATGCAATTATGTAATTGCCCACTAATGCACGTTAACCCTAATCCTAAAACATATACAGTACGCCTTGTTGTAGTTAATTTTATTTCTTCTTTTCTTTCTTTCTTTTCTTTTTCATATCCTGCTATGCCCATTTTAGAGTTACAATACAGTATTGTGAATTGTCATATTTGTTTGTATTTGTTTTTGCTAAATAAAGTTTTCTTTAAAAAAATCAGTTTTTCTCCGCAAGCTGAAAAGGGCTGGAGCTTCAACCCCCATCATGTGCACCTTCTACAGAGGTGCCATAGAAAGTGTCCTGACCAGCTGCATCACTGTGTGGTTTGGTGCATGCACTGCATCCTGCCGCAAGAGCCTCCAGCGCATCGTGAGAGCAGCTGAGAAGATCGTCGGCACCTCCTTGCCCTCACTGCAGGACTTACACAGCAAACGCCTCACTCGGAAAGCCCACTGCATGGCAGGTGATCCCACACACCCACTACACAGCCGCTTTAGACTGCTGCCATCAGGGAGGAGACTGAGGAGTCTCCAGGCTCGTACCAGCAGACTGAGAGACAGCTCTGTTCATCAGGCAGTCAGGATGCTAAACACTCTGCCTGCTCTGCCTCCCCTCCCACACTCACAGAAATGATTCATGGCATAAGTAAGTTTTATACATTTAAATCTACTTGATTTTATTTAAAAACTCATTTTTTTTATATTTATGCATTAAAATGAAAGATTATATACATCATTTAATAAATTATCTACTTTATTGAATGTAATTAGTATTACTTACTAACATTGTTTAAATAATCAAAGATATAAAAAGATATAAAACAATCAAGATTATATTATATAAATTTGTGTGACTGGTTTACATAGAAGTTATGTGAATTTAAATGGGTGAAATTGTCATGCGCATGCGCAGAACCTCACACAACGCGCATGCTCAGAACACACACACATCGCACATGCGCAGAGCCTCATTTTTGAGCGCGTTTGCTGCTTCTCTTGGGAAATATCTTCTTAACAGATACCAGTAAGTATGTTTTTTTAATCATAATGCATGAAGTTGGTTGGTATCAAAATGTTTTATAACAGGCGATTTGGATATTGACTCAGCTCGTGTTAGCTAACGGTAGAGCTAGCCAACTAATATAAGTCTTAGCTAGCGGCTAGCTACAATATAATTTTAAATTTTCGTTCGAGACAATCGCGTGCCGTGGAAGTAAAGATTCGCAGGTAAAAGAAAGGTGGGGGTACGCTGGGTTTCTTTCCCCCAGTTGCTTCTTAGCAGCTAGGAGATACACGAGTGAGTCGCAGCTCATGTGTCCGACGGCAGCCTTCTCTGGTCGGACTGTCTGTCGTAGTCCAGCCTCCTGCTCAGGGCCTATGAACCAGAGCTATGAACTAGCCACTTCACTGTTAGCTCAGTGTCTGTTAGCAATATACAGTACTGTAGGTCATAAACCACACGGCCGAATTTCTTTAAACTTGAACGTAATTACTTCGTGGTCATTTACAAACTATGAGCTGTATTCGAATTTTGAGCTAAAATTCGATTTATTTATAATTTATTTGCGCAGTGCATAACACATAACCACAAGACAAACGGAGATTTTTCTTTAACGTTTAAAAATCACAGAACCTGTCTCAACAGGTTTAAAGGTTCAGTCTGCAGTTTCTGTAGAACAGCAGCACTTGGAAAAAATTTCAACAAGCAAAGCATTCTGATCCCTCCCCCTCAGAGCCATATATGGCTCTGCCCCCTTGTGGTCTGTTGAAATTTGAATTCAAGCTCTGTTTTTATTGGCTGATTCAAATTCAAGCTCGGTTTTTATTGGCTGGTTACAAACTTTGTTTTTATTGGCTGGAAAATGGCGGGTCACTTTTTCTTTTTAGAAATGCTTATTTACCACCTGGAGAAGCAAGGGGACAATATTTTTTTTTAGTTTTTTCAGAGATTACCTCTCTAACATCAATCTAGTGACAGAGTGAAGAAATATGTTAAAATATATATTGTTTGAAAAGTTACAGACTACATTACAATCTTACATACCCCAGCTTTAATAACATTGAGTATGTCTCTTAAAAGAACGCGGTTCTAGTGAGTATCACATACAGGCTAAAACTCTTTGCGTAAGTTGCTTTTAATCCGATTTTGTTAGATGCTACTCGCAAGCTAACGGTTAAGCTAAAGGCTAAGCTAGCGGGCGTCAACAGCGCCTCTATAGCGGCCACGAAGAGTAATTACAGTCACTTTGTGATAAAAACAAGCAGAACATTTACACAGAATAGATGATGAAACCTAGTCTGCATTTAATGTAAAACAACATATTTTAAAGTTATTCTGTGCACTCCAGTTTATTTTAAATAAAACGTTTAAAATAACAAACAAGAAGCATCTTTTGACTTTGTTTTCACAAAAATCAAAACAAAGATGGCAGAACAGATTTGAACATGTCACAGGACAACAAAATCACAGATTTTTATTTAAAGTAACATCTTTAATATGCTGAGCACACAGTGCACGCGATGATTTGGAAGACGTCAAAGTGAAACAATTTAAATCCAGAAGATTTGACCATTGCGTGAATTTATTAAGGAACGTGAAGGACGCGGGTTCGCGCCCCGGCCCCGGCCACTACACACCTTGGGGTGTCTATGAGTGCACATCTAATTCTCCAGCTCCCCGAGCGCGACTACGCTGCTCGCTGCACCACCTGGTGGTGGTTGGGTTAAAGGCAGAAGACCAATTTCGTCTGTCAAGTATGGGAAACATACACAGATGACAAATGTGACAAATTATTATTATTATTAAGTTCTTGGAACCCTTGTGCTATAAAGTCAGATAAGATTTTTTTTTTAAGGTAAAGTTTTTTTTTTCATGATGTTAAATTCCTTTTTGTTCTAACAGCTTTCTGCACAACGAACTGACCCTCGTCGAAAATAAGATTCACCTGACTTTGAATTTCAGTGATAAAAGGTATTGCAAATTTTGTCCCCAAAAGCTTTGGAACATACAGATGTTTGTGCTCCAAATAAATTATAAAAGTAATCATTTTTCTGGTTTGCAGGAAGGAGATGAAGACCAGTTTGGAGAAGTACGAGATGAACACTCAGATGAAGACGGTGAAGGAGAGGAAGCATGTGTGACCACTACACAGCCAATGTAAGTGTAGTGTTCTTGTCATTAGTCAGTACTTCAGCCTTTTTATTCAGAATTTTTTTTATTGTTAATTAATTCCTGTTTATGTAGTTTGGTGGAACAGGTGATGTGATGACTGTGAAGAAAAAAGATTTACATCCTCGAGACATCGATGCCTTTTGGCTCCAGCGTCAGTTCAGTCGTTTCTAACACTTTGAGATTTTTGTTAATGAAAAGTGCGTTATAAATTAAATTCATTCTTATTCTTATTATTCTATGACGATGCCATTGTCTCTCAAAAGAAAGCTGATGAAGTCTTAGAAATCCTCAAGGTTTGTCTGTCGACATTTGTTGATAGTTGACTTGTGCCCACACACACACAGATCTTTTGGACACCCTTTTTCTCCTGTTTTACAGACTGCCAGTGATGACAGAGAATGTGAGAATCAGCTGTTGTTGGGCGTCAACACATTCGATTTCATTAAAATCCTCCGTCAACACCGTCGCATGAGTAAGTCAAGTCTGGCTGGATGAAAGTTTGCCGCAACGTTCTGCCATATTGTTTTTATTTTGAAATTGTTTGTGTCTTTTCACACACACACACATAGTTCAGTATTGTACCATGCTGGCGAGCACTCAGAGTGAAGCATACAATGAACGTATCATAGGGAAAATGGAGTCGGATCAGGAGCTGTCAAAGATTCTCTACCAGGTTCAGGAGACAGAGAAGGAGGACATCATTCGGGTAAGAATTCCTGTTTGTGAAGTTATGCCATAAAACCATTTGTCTGTGTGGACCATCACAGCTCGGTTTTGTTTTCTAGGAAGAACAATCTCGCAGGGAGAGGGTGAGGAAGTCTTAGATTTTAGATTAGATTTTAGTGGTCAAGGTTAGGATCACATAGCCAATCATTCTGTTCTCTTTATATTCCAGGACATTGAATCCAGAGAGGCTGAGGCAGACATTGCGGAGAAGACCATGGGCATCTACACTGTCCGAGCAGAGGGTCGTGGTCCTGATGGTCCAGGTAATGGACGCTTTGCTGATGTTGGTGTTGTGCATGCTACATACATACATGCATGCTACATACATACGTACTACATACATTCATACTACATACATACAGAATACATACATACATGTTACATACATAACACATATATACAGTGCTTTAAAGAAATTTCTTCAAATGAACATTCACTTGGCCTAAGGATGAGCTGCTTAGATTTTAGTGGTCAAGGTTAGGATCACATAACCAATCATTCTGCTCTCTTTATATTCCAGGACATTGAATCCAGAGAGGCTGAGGCAGACATTGCGGAGAAGACCATGGGCATCTACACTGTCCGAGCAGAGGGTCGTGGTCCTGATGGTCCAGGTAATGGACGCTTTGCTGATGTTGGTGTTGTGCATGCTACATACATACATGCATGCTACATACGTACTACATACATTCATACTACATACATACAGAATACATTCATACTACATACATACAGAATACATTCATACTACATACATACATATATACTACATACATACATACAGTATTACATATATACTACATACATACATACATATTACATATATACTACATACATACATACATACATACATACATACATATATACTACATACATATTACATATATACTACACGCATACATACATATTACATATATACTACACGCATACATACATATTACATATATACTACATACATATTACATATATACTACATACATATTACATATACAGTATACTACATACACAGTGGTGGGCCTCCGACCGCTAGGTAGCGCTATTCCGCTTGTAGCGTAGCTAAATAATCTGTTAGCTTTACAGCGGATTGACTAAGTTTTATAATTCATAAGCGGATTTATGCTATTTTTATTTAAAATGCAGTACCGCTAATAACTAATTATCTATCAGTAAAAACGAAATAACGTATTTACGAGCAGCGCCGGATGTGGTCCGTCACAAAAAAGCGTCCCCCTCAGTCTCTTGGTGTGTGCTCTCTCTATAGCAGTTAGCAGCCAGTGTGTTACTCTGGAGCCTTATTGCTTGTTTTCGAAGAGTCAGACGAAGACTTTTTAACATGGAGGGTGAACTTATGGATGTTTCTCAGGGCCTACGCGACGCGTCTGGATTTAAAAATAGAATTTCGCCACATTAGCACTCTTCAAAATGGCGTCCGCGACGGCCAAAGAAGCCAGGATTTTACAACAAAACACGGTAAAACAATTATTTCTTTGCTGAGAAAAAATATATTTCATAGCTGACGTTATAGCACAAGTTTTTCTGAGCTTGAGAGTTTCACGAAATGGTCAAATCTGCTGGATTTAAAAAAGTAGTTCACCATTAGGACTATTCAAAATGGCGTCCTTAGGGCAGCAAACTTACATACTCAGGGAATCACAAGGAACTCAGGAGACAGAGGCAACAGGAGACAATGCCAGGACAATGATGAACACAGAGATACAGACTTATTTTTGATTTGATTTGATGTTCATTCATTCATTTTAAAAGAACAATACAAAACAGTTTCATCAGATACAAGGATGAATAGACTTTTAGCTGAATGGATGGATGGATAGACAGTTAGCTGGATGGATGGATGGATGGATGGATGGATAGACAGTTAGCTGGATGGCTGGATGGATGATCTTTAACAAGTTCTAAAATCATTAAAATTTAACCTCAGCTTGTGCCTCTGACCCAACAGAACCTCCTTCAGCAGCAGAACCCTCTGTGGTTCTCTGACTTCATCAGTCTGCAGGACTTCATCAGTCTCTCTCCTGGTTCTGGAGGAGTTCTGACCCACTCTTCTTTCCATTGTTGCTTCAGTTCTTTGAGGTTTCTGCTCAGCTCTCTGAAGGTTTCAGGTTCAGGTTCTGGACTCTGACTGGGCCGTTGATTTGATTTGATTTGATGTTTATTCATTCATTTTAAAAGAACAATACAAAACAGTTTCATCAGATAGAAGAATACAAGTAGGATAAAATGAAAGGAGCAGAAAGAAGATGAAATCTTATTATATCTGCCCCTTATTTATTTCACAGTTTGTTCAACCAATGATAACCTTCAAACTACATCACAAAATGAATAAATCTACTAATTTATCTAACTGTAATACTGTACACAAACACACTAAGCTACATCATATATAGTTTTTGAGCAAGTCCTTTTCGACCTTTTTCTTAAATGTATACATTGGGCAGCACGGTGGCACAACTGGTAGAGCTGCTGCCTCTCAGCGAGAAGGTTGCCGGTTCAAATCCCGGTCCGGGGCCTTTCTGGGTGGAGTTTGCATGTTCTCCCCGTGCATGCGTGGGTTTCCTCCGGGTACTCCGGTTTCCTCCCACAGACCAAAAAACATGCTTGTTAGGCTGATTGGTGACTCTAAATTGACCCTAGGTGTGAGTGTGAGAGTGGATGGTTGTTTGGTGTGAGTGAGACAGGTCCCTCTTGTAAATGAGTCCCCGTGACTCAACGAGGCTAGCCTGTATAAATAAAGGTTGAATGAATGAATTGATTTTGCATTTTTAACATCACTCTCCAGAACATTCCACAATCCAACTCCCTGAATTGAGGTAGACCGTCCCTTTAAGCTGGTTCTGAATTGTGGTTTGATGAATATCTGTCCCTTTAAGATTGTAATAACTTTGTCTAAATTTCTTTGGATATTTAAAGGTAATGTGTTATTATGAGCCCTATACATAACTGATAAAATACTATATTCTACCAATTCCTGGAATTTCAATAAATTTAGCTGAAGAAACAAGGTGTTTGATGGGTGACTGAAATGTTTTCTGGTGATTACTCTTACAGCTCTCTTTTGTAAAATAAAAACAGGCTTTGTAATTGTTTTGCACGCTTTTCCCCAAACCTCAATACAATAGATTAAATGTGGAACAATGATTGTGTTATACAACATATACAGAGCTTTATCAATTAAAAAATCCCTGACTTTATATACAGGTACATGAACACACAGCATGACAATCACAAACACCTGGACAACAAAATGGAGGAGATAAGCAAGACAATTAACAGAGAGACCAGGGAGTGTAGGGATGGGGACCCATCACCTGAGAACTACATGCTTACAACTGTTATCTTGAAGTTCTAGGGTGTAGAGAGCCACAGAAACGGTTATGGTAGGCCGGATTTGGCCCACGGGCCTTGAGTTTGACACATGCGATCTAGTGGTACTAAAAGTAACAAAAGAAGAAAAAAAAACAGCCAAATATGTCAGCAGTTTAGCTAACAGACTTTGGAATGGGTACATTTTGTCCTTGTGAAACCTGTTGAAGAGAACCAAACTAAATACTCTGAAACTCAAACAACTTACTGTATAACAGTTCATGCACCGCTAGTTGGCAGTGTAGTGCAAATATTGCATAACTTGCTGCTACCAATTGTTGAATTTAATTAGCGGATTAGAATTAGCTTCCCCTAATTTTCATAAGACATTAGTGCTTTTGAAATTGCGGACCTAAATAAATTAATTAGTGCTTTAGAAATAGCGGAACTAATTTTTGGATTAGCGTTGCCCACCACTGTACATACATATACATATACAGGTAGTCCCCGAATTACGAGCGCTCTGATCTGCGAGGTTCCAGACTTACGAGCTGCGAATTTTTGGAAAAAACGAAAAAAATACTGAGTTTTCATGTGTTTTTTCACTACAGTTAGCAAGTTAAGCATATAAACACACGTTTCCGATCATTTTTATGCACTCAAAAGTAGTTTTTAGATGAAAATAGAGTGTTTTTAGGTGCGCTGGCGAAATTTACGAGCGGACTTCCGGGTTGCGAATTTTTGGAAAAAACGAAAAAAATACTGAGTTTTCATGTGTTTTTTCACTACAGTTAGCAAGTTAAGCATATAAACACACGTTTCCGATCATTTTTATGCACTCAAAAGTAGTTTTTAGATGAAAATAGAGTGTTTTTAGGTGCGCTGGCGAAATTTACGAACGGACTTCCGGGTTGCGAATTTTTGGAAAAAACGAAAAAAATACTGAGTTTTCATGTGTTTTTTCACTACAGTTAGCAAGTTAAGCATATAAACACACGTTTCCGATCATTTTTATGCACTCAAAAGTAGTTTTTAGATGAAAATAGAGTGTTTTTAGGTGCGCTGGCGAAATTTACGAGCGGACTTCCGGGTTTACGAGAGAAATGGCGGCCGTTCCAAATTACGAGATTTCCGGTTTACGAGCGCCCCCTTGTGACGGATCTCGCTCGTAAATCGGGGAATACCTGTATACTACATACATATTACATATATACTACATGCATACATACATATTACATATATACTACACGCATACATACATATTACATACATACTACACGCATACATACATATTACATATATACTACACGCATACATACATATTACATATATACTACACGCATACATACATATTACATATATACTACACGCATACATACATATTACATACATACTACACGCATACATACATATTACATACATACTACACACATACATAATACATACATACTACATGCTACATACATACATACATGCTACATAACACATATGCAGTGCTTTAAAGAAATTTCTTCAAATGAACATTCACTTGGCCTAAGGATGAGCTGCTTAGATTTTAGTGGTCAAGGTTAGGATCACATAACCAATCATTCTGTTCTCTTTATATTCCAGGACATTGAATCCAGAGAGGCTGAGGCAGACATTGCGGAGAAGACCATGGGCATCTACACTGTCCGAGCAGAGGGTCGTGGTCCTGATGGTCCAGGTAATGGACGCTTTGCTGATGTTGGAGTTGTGCTGGAAGGTGTGGAAGTCCTCCATAACCTACAGAGTGTCAGCCATGCGTGCGTGATGCTTTATGGACTGATCTATGCACTCAACTTGAGCTATCCGAAAAGCCTGACCCGTACATTCGAGGTGTACCAGAAAATCCTGATGAACCTGGACTCAGCCAAGCTGTCACCAAAAGTACAGACACTGAAACTCAAATTGCCCCAGTGATTTGGCTGGCAATAATGCACATACACAGCTACCTGATTTTTTGTCAGTTTCTCCATCATACAGACTGTTTAAATCCCTTATAGTTTTTGAAGGGTGTGTCAGGAAAATACCTGTTTAATGTTCTTTTTTTTTTCTTTTGATGTTGAAGCACTTAACAGGAAGTGATGTGTGAATGTGGCTGTGTAGGTGAGTTCTTATGCAAGTTCATAGATGGTTGGTTTCTAAAATGTTTTAGCGGGACATATTGTATTACCTCAGCTCAAACCAGATTTTTTTTCTTGAATTGTTTCCAGATTCAGTGGAGTTAAGTGTTACAAAGATTTGTTCTAAAAGGTGCTTAAGTTTCTACAAAATCCACTAAGGTGAAGTCTTTATTTTTTTTACTTGTAATATTTTAGGAAAAGTATGGCCAAAATGGGACCTATGGTCTTGTGAATATGCACAAGTGAAACTTTAATTTTGATATTATAATTTTGTGTATTTAATATGATTTGAAGTTTAATAAAGATGTTGAAAGAACAACAACTGATTGGTTCATTAAGATTGTTGGTATGAATGGAAAGGAATTGCATAAATGTTATGCATTTTGATTAATTTAGTTCATTACATATGCATAAATGACATGTAATTAAAATAAATATATGCTATTTATATTGAATAATAAACCTGATTATTATGCAAATTAAAATAATATTCTTTATGTATTTGAAATAAATACCCTCAAGATTATTCATTTAGAGTAATTATATGTTATTAATTCTGAATACATAAACCTGAGGGTTATGCATTTAAAATAAATAGGCCTTATTACATGAATGAATATGCATCATGTAAGGTTTATTTCATAGGTTTGCCTTGAAATTATCTAATAAAAAGGCACGCAATTTTGTCATTTAATAAAATTACATAAATCTTAAAAATTGGGGTTAAATATTTCTGTGAGTGCATTTGAACTGCCTTAACACTAAAACTTTCTCACACATTACCACTCAACACAAAGTTTTTAACACTGGACTCTGTGTCATCAAACGGGTTATTCACTAAACTCTCGGTCATGTGCTCATTCAGTTTGCACTACTTCTCATATTTGCACTAATGTTTGTATTACATTACTGCCTATAGTCATACTACTGTTTACATTCACTGTTTACATTTATTAATACGGTTTACATTTATTACTACTGTTTTACATTTATTACTACTGTTTACATTTACACTACTTTTATATCTACACTACTGCTGATACATATACAGTATTCTCTGACTAGCCTTATCTAAGGATGCCAAATGTGCCTTACTGCATATGCCACTTTGCCTCTATACCAACATCAACTACCTCATACATATACTGTGTACATTAACTCATATGCTGCTGTGCCACTCTTTGCAAATGTCAATGCTAGAACCTTCAGTTTATTTTATAGATATACTTTTTATACTACTATGAAAAAACTCAGGACAGTATTACACTTTTATTATTTCATTTTATGCTTATGTTCATTGGGTGTTTGGTGTTTTAGGGGTGTTTGGTGTTTCAGTGTTGGTGTAAATTTTCATACTTTTATACTACTATGAAAAAACTCAGGACAGTGTTACACTTTTACTATTTTATGCTTATGTTTTAGTGTTTAAATGGTTACTGTTGCACCGAGGGACTGAGAGAAACGCAATTTCAATCTTGTGTATGTCCTGTACATATTGCAGTTCTTCTGACAATAAAGTTGACTTTGACTTTATGAATATTTAATTAGAAAATAATGTGCTCTATATCTCCGCCGATTTTCATTTCATTTAAATAAGATTTACCTGACTAAATAAAGGTTGAATGAATGAATAATTTTTTCCGTTAAAAATCACATTTCCGTCATGGTGAAGACGATACGCAGCGTCACCACTGAGCGGCGCTGTTTCACCGTGGAAACAATCCATCCTGCATCTTGCAGGTTGTTTTTGCCCAGCCGCTGGGGGGTCACGTGCTCTAATGTGTCACCAAAGATTTGTAACGGAAACGCGAGTGGCATAAATTAGCTACATGAAGATGAATGGAGCTAGAGCGCGCACTTTTCTAAGTAAATTAAGACAGTTTTAAACAATGGCGATCCGTGCGACCCGGAAGTACACTACGAATCGTGCTTCCGTAACAGATTGTGGGGGAATGACGCGCAGAAACTCCACAAACCCACTCTCTCTGGACCGGAGCTTCATTCATCAGCTCATGTCGAGTCCGTTAATGCCCCAGACGCGTCGGCCTCAGCGCTGATTGAAGTGCCGGCCAGGCGGGCAGAGCTGCGGGCCTGCCCCCTGCACGGAGGCGGGATGTTTACTCTGGATCGTCCTTGGAGAACTCAGACACGCCGCAAAAATTCACCCGCCGCGACACGCCTTCCCAGTGTGCCTCCGCACATTCCACAGGCTGGCGGCAGAAAGTAGTGCCGCTGCCTAAACCACGTTGGTGCAAATAAAAATGATTCAGTACATAAAGATGCTCGTGCTTTAGTAAGCCTTTTTATGTATGAAATCATATTTCTTTTGCTAATGCAAAACATATGCTTATACATTTTAGTTATATAGTTACAAAGCTATATACATTACTGTACAGGTATAGCCTAGTTATAGTAGTAGTCATAGTTTATTAAGCAAATATTTCATTTATTTTATTCATTTTATAAAATAAATACATAACAAACAAACACATGTATCTTATAAAAAAAGAAAATATAAAATGAAAGGCGGCAGAAAGAAGAAAATATCTTATTATATCTGCCCCTTTTCAAAATAATCTATTCAAACAATCATTATAGATAGATAGTTTTATTACAGACTCAGAGTCCAATTTACATAAGAGATAGCGAATATGATAAAATAAAAAAAATTAAAAAATAAAAGTACAATAGAAAAAGTATATAACAGTTCAGGAGACAATCATACCAATGTCTCCAAAGCACAGATGAGTATTTCACTGCGCTATATTTAACATTAGTCAACAGTAGCATAATTATATTATTAGACTTATTTAAACGACAAATACATTTATTATACATAAACTTTCTTAAAACAGCCATCAAAGTGCTGACGGGAGCAGATACAAACAGTTCACTGGCACTGGTCCATCTGGGCTTATTTAAAAAAAGTCTTAGTGCATCATTATAAGCCACCTTCAATCTATCTATATACAGTATAAGTAATTAAAAAAATAATAACTCATCTCAATTTTCAAATTTCGAAATATTACACATTGAACTACTTCATTCGTATTTCTTCAACAATTCACTCTTTATCATTTTCTTAAACGCAAACATTGACATTGCTGTTTAGGGCATATGTATCCAATCCAAGGTCACATGGGGTCCTTGTTAACATTAATATGCTCCCCCCCCCCGATGATATTTCTAATGTAAATGATTTTTATGACTTCTTATTTTTGATTAAAAAACTGAGCATATATACTTCATTTAGTGCAGACTCTCTGTGACTGTTGAACAACTTTAGATTAAAAAAAGTTTGATTCTTCAGTAATCTTTTATTCTGATGAATAAAGAGCATCGAGAACATTGATGTATTAAACTCTCGTGGATGCAACCAAGAAAAGATGTCAATTATCTGACGTGCATTCATGCACTGACTGAAATTGGAGCAACTTTTTTAATCTAGGCCCTTTTAGTTGCCGAGTTGGTCACCCTGATTTAAGGAATTTAAAGTTTAGGGGAAAAAAATTAAGGCTCAGGAGGAAAAAGAAGCTGCGGTTTCCTATTTTATTTAAAGCAAAATAAACAAAGCTGAACAAACACTGAGTACCAGCAAGTTGCCATTTCTCCTTCACAATCTCAAATAAAATAATAAAAGGGTATTTCAGCTATAACGTATCAAAAACTTTTACTAAAGGTATGATATGTTTTTTTGTTGGATCTAAGCATTAACATTTAACTACAACAGAGTATTACGTATACCGAATATATATATACAGTATTCCAACTCCTTTGTAACCAAGTATGAAATATTATTTTCTTCAACACAAATTCAGACAGTGGCGAATTTGAACAAATTAAATGTAAAAACAGAACATTTTGGTGTTCACTTTGCTTATTATTGTCCATGGACAGTTTATTAGTTACTATGTGAGATAATTTAGTCTGTCTAAAGGACTGAATCATGAAATATGAGCTGAAGTTATATTTGAATACTCCATGAAGTTATACTGTATTTGAATACTCCACCGGCCAAGTCTTAAGACAACTTTAGACAAAATGAGCATTATTAAAAAAACATAAGTAACATAATGACTTTAAAGTTAAACTGCTGGTTAAGTAAAGGTCCAATGACTACTTCTACTTGCTTTAGACTTTAGTAGACAGCCTTAAAGTTAATTTAAAATAGCAGTTTGGCAATTATTAACTCATCCATAAGCTTCTAAAGCCTCTAATGAGTCAGTTTTACATTCTTTAAATACAAGTTGTGAACAGTTTTTTTTTTTTAAGCTGCCATTACAGCACGTTTTTACATTTTTATTAAAGAATGTAATTATTTTAAGTGCAGGTTTCACAAAGTGGAGGCATCATCTGGGGGGTTGTCTGGCAGAAAGGTGTTCCGGCCTGCTGGGGGGGACTGATAAAGGAACAATGCGCGTCAATTTAAAGAGGAACAACAGCACGCGACATAACGGCCATGGTTGGCTTGTCATTTCAAAATAAAAGCACATCCGCTCCGCGTTCGACGAAAACTACACAATATGTAATATGTTTGTGACTGTAAACTTTAGTAGACGTCTAATAAAACGCTTTATAAATTTGAATGAATCAATTTTATTGTATGCGCTTAAGTTTTTACGCTTTTCACAGTAAATAAAATAAAAAAATAAATCGGAGGAATTTTATTTTGAATAACAAACACCGGAACCGCTTCCCTCCGTTGCAGCTAGCGTAAAAGCAAAAGAAAAAGAGGGGGAGGTAAGTTATTATTTCAGGGGGAAGAAAGAAAAGGGAACAAAGTTGTTGAGTGCGCGGTGCTCACGGGGGTTGTGATTTTATTAGTCTCGTTAGTTCGGCACCGGTTTCTGGGACGTTAAAGTAACGACTTCCCCTTCATGTTTTTTCTTCTTCTTCTTCCCTCCTCAACTTCTCCGCTAACTGTTCACGGAGCGAGCCTCCGGACGGGACTTCTCTTCGGGAATGATCAAAGCAGCCGAGGCGGATGGACGGACAGAGGAGGAGTGTGACCGGTGCCGTGTGTGTTTTCTGTTCCCCTCCTCAGAGGTAATGCTGTGTTTGTGAGCTCCCTCCACATGAACGGCAGGAACCGATCCGACTCTTCTTCTTCGTGAGTTCATAATGTGCTCTACACTGGACACACATGAAGTCCTGCTGCTTTGTGCCTTTTTGTAAAGAGAACTCGCACAGAGGGTCTAACCCAGCTGGACACCCAGTGGACTGAACCACCTGGAGGAACCCCCCCCACGACCATAGGTCACAGTTCATTTGTTCTTCCTGACTGGAGTCTTCCTCACCACAGCAGACCTGTGCCTGGACTCTTCATCATGTAGGACAACCAGTTGGACCCCAGTTGTGTTGCCGCCTTCAAAATGTCTTAAAGGGTTTTTATTGATCACTTGTGTATTTATCGTGTTTGTAGCAGGGGTTCCTTTCAGAGCGTTTGAGTTGTCCCTCTGCGTCTGAACACATTCATAATATCTGTGTTATAAAGTGTGACTGGATCCAGTCTTCATCATGGACAAACCCATCAGCAAGTTGTTGGGGAAGCTGAAGCTCACGGACGCAGGCAGCGTCAAATTCACCAGCTCCAAGAAGAAGCAGGACTCTTCTGCCCACAACTCTAACAACAGCAACGCCAACGCCGGCGCCTGCACGCCGCCGTCCGGTCCCAACCCCCCGGCCGCCTCGCCCTCGAGACCCGGCCAGTTCTCGCTCACCTCCTCCACCACAAATGAGCCGTGTGTTCCAGCGAGCGGGAGAGCAGCAGGAGGAGGGATGGCGCCCTCTCAACTCCTCGCCACTCCGCCCACCGCTCCCACGGCGGGCACCGGACCTCCAGATGGCGAGCAGCAACTTCATCCCTCCGCCATGGCGCAGCTGAGGCGCCCCTCCCCCAAGCAGAGGGCCTCCTGTTACCTGGGGGAAGGTGTGGACTCCCACCTGAGGCGTGAGTCGGGCCTGGGCCCTGAGGGGGACTCTCTGGGCTCGTGTGGCTCCAAGGCGTCCCTCAACCAGCGGCGCTACTCCCTGGAGCTCCAGCAGCTGGTCAAGCGGCATCACCTCCTCTCCCAGCCGCCTCCTCACTCGGGCCCTCCACTGTACCCTGCTGCCCCGGGGTACGGGTCCACTCCGAGAGGTGGAGGCGGTCAGCCAGAGCCTGGGTACTTCTCGGAACCCGAGAGGCACAAGCGCTTCTCCCTTCAGGAGGCGTTGTTTTACAAACGCCTGAGCACGGGCAGCGACGTGTGGGAGAACCCCAGGCCGGCGTCCCTCTCTCACCCACCGCATCGCCCGTCTGATGGAACAGGTGGGGGCATGGGAGCAGGCTCGTTTTACCCCGCGGGGCCAACTTTGAGCCCGTGCTCCTCGTTCAGCCTCCAGGAGTCGGTCCTGGTCAGCCCCAGGTCCAGCTTCGCCTCCAGCACGGCCAGCGGCGGAGGAGGAGGAGGAGGAGGAGGAGGGGGGAGCCCCATGGGCAGCTGCTGCAGCAGCAACAGGACCAGCGGCATCAGCTTGGGTTACGACACTCGCTACGCCGCGTCTGGAGGCCTCGCTCCTCCTCCGCAGCAAAGCGTGCAGGCAGCGTATGGAGCTCCGAGCAGAGCCGGGGTCACGTCTGTGGAGGCCTGGACTCAGTACCTGGAGGGGGGGATGGGTCCAGGAGCCAACGACAGCCGTCACTCCTACCCGCCGGCCGTGGGGAGCCCGGCGGCGGCGTGCTACCAGGGAGGACCGGAGTGGTGGGACGATCAGAAGGCGAAAGAGGCAGGTGTGATGGAGAGGGCCCGCTACTCCGACCTGCCTGGTACCCGCTACCAGGAGGAGCTGACGCGCCTCCTCCTCAGGGATGCTGCTCGAGAAGGTGGGGGACTGCTGGAGGGCCTGAGGCTGAGGGATCACTCTTTAGCCCTGACCACTCTGTCTACACCAGGTGCAGCGGCGACCGGTGCTCCGGCCAAACCTCAAGAAGACCCGGGGCCCGCAGCTGGAAGAGAGGCCGGGGAGAAGCGCCAGGAGTTCTTTGGTGAGATCTTTTGTTTCCAGCCATCGTTAGTGCAAAGAGACCGGTGACGTCATCAGAGCTGCGTTTAACTCAAGTTGTTAAATCACGCCTCTAGTTTTAGATCCTGAGCAGCCGTGAAAGATGGTCGGGTCGCCCAGCCGGCGTCCGCCCTCACCGTGTTATTATCATCATCCTCGCTGCCTGGTGTCAGATCACAGGCTGCTCTGTAAATGACAGGCTTGTGCACGGATAGATGGATAGATTAATACTTAAAAGAGCGTACGGATAGACGGATGGTGCGGTGGGAACCTGCAGGGACTTGTAGGGTCACAACAAGCGAGCTTGAAGAAAGAAAAGAGCCGCGCTTGGGCTTCACAGGAACCGATCCAGACAAGTGTTGGGCTGAAGAGAGGAAGGAAAGGCAGCACGTGCTGAAATGAAGGCGTGCAGACGAGAAGTGCACAAGCAACAACTAGACTGGTATGTGAGTGTTCTCCCACAGAGCGAGGCAGATGTGGTGCAGGGTTAATCCACGAGTATTACCATGCAAAACTGCTCTAACACACACACATTACTGTACGTGCCTCAGTATGAAGACGGCTCTGGTCATTCCTGAGTCATAACAGATTAGGAGTGTGTGTGTATGGTTTCTCTTTGAGGTAGGGTGTGTCCCCCCCCCCCATGTGACTTCAGGCCATAGTAACGCAGTGTGTGTGATGCTGCCTTGGCGTGTGCAGGGGCGGTGTGCTGCAGCCTGTTTTTCTGCTCAGGTATGTGCGCCTGGAGGGGACACACAATACTGTACCGCTCTCAGCCTGAAACCAGAAGCTCTGAGTGAAGTCAGCGCACACCTGCAACGCCAACAAACCCCAAAAGAACAACAAAAAAAAACCTTTGTACGCTGGCACTAAGGTGTAAATGAACAATACTTGAAAAAAAATGAATTATGTTTGAAAAAACTGATTTATATTTGAAAAAATGGAATTATTTTGAAATAATTTGAAACATTTGAAAGAACGGAATTATATTTGAAAAAGCAGAATTACATTAAAAAACTGAATTAGAATTACATTTGAAAAAACTGATTTATATTTGAAAAAATTGAATTATTTTGAAATACAGTAATTTGAAACATTTGAAAGAACTGAATTATATTTGAAAAAGCAGAATTACATTAAAAAACTGAATTAGAATTACATTTGAAAAAACTGAATTACATTTGAAAAAACTGAATTACATTTGAAAAAACTGAATTAAATTTGAAAAAAAAAACTGAATTACATTAAACCAAAGCGGAAGTGGCCGAAGTGGAAGTGGCCCAAATCACATTAGAAAAAACAGAATTACTTTTGAAAAAAAAACAAAAACAAAACGCTATTTCATTAAGCCAAAAACGATTTAAAAATAAATAAAACTTTATTAACTTTATTATATGGCTACAAGGATCAGGTCACAAAGGTGCAGGACTTCAAGTACTTGGGGTCCACTGTCCAGGAAAATGGGGAATGTGGTAAAGAGGTGAAGAAGAGAGTCCAGGCAGGATGGAGTGGATGGAGAAAAGTTTCAGGAGTGATTTGTGACAAAAAGGTGTCAGCAAAGGTCAAAGGAAAAGTTTACAAGACAGTGGTGAGACCAGCTATGTTGTATGGTCTGGAGACAGTGTCATTGACAAAAAGACAGGAGAAAGAACTGGAAGTGGCAGAAATGAAGATGCTGAGGTTCTCCTTAGGAGTGACAAGGATGGATAAGATCAGGAATGAGATCATCAGAGGTACAGCACATGTTGAACAACTGGGAGATAAAGTTAGGGAGGCCAGACTGAGATGGTTTGGACATGTCCAGAGGAGGGACAGTGGGTATATTGGTAGAAGGATGTTAGAAATGCAGCTGCCAGGAAAAAGACAAAGAGGGAGACCAAAGAGGAGATATATGGATGCAGTTAGAGAGGAC
>JBBPBX010004010.1:68893-79147 GCA_038048925.1 Garcialebias charrua
TTTTTTTTTTATGAGGATTGGTGTGTGTTGTCACCCCTGTGTCTTTCTGGCTCCTACACACCTGTCAATCACAGGTGTTCCTATTTATTCAGTGTCTTGTCCGTGGATTGACGTCTTTGGCGTCATGTCCTGTCTCCATCCGTGTCACCTCATCATCTAGATGTAAGTTTTGCTGCCACGTCAGCTGTTGTTGTTTAAATTAATAATATTACTTTAGTCCTGGGTCCTCCGAGTCCTGAATGCATTTGGGTTCAAACCAGCGACAAATCATGAAAATATCAAACGTTTGGGTCGTAATCTTGTCATCAAGTCAGATTATTTAAATTTCTACTTAAGAATTTCTCACGAAGATGTAAACCATCTTCATGTGAGATCATCTCTTTTTGTGAAAGAGTACAGTACTTTAGTATTTGGCAAGAAGAAAATTCCATATAACAAATTTCCTTTTATTTTTTTATTTTATAGTAACAATTATCTCTGTCACAGAAAAGTGTGCTTTTTTTGTCACAAATTGTATTGTCTTGTTAATTTTATTTTGCTTTTAGATGCACATAATCAGTTTGGATAGAGTTGACCACCATTTATGGAGCTGGAATCAGATTTGTGCACTTCAACTTTTTAACTGTTACTCAGATTAGAAAAACTGTTTTTTTATTTATCTAGTGGGGCAATAAATAAACATTTTATTCACACACATAAAAATGATCCACAGCTGTTTATTTTTATCAAGAATAAACAAGCAATGTGACATTAGTTGAAGTCAAGAAGGGTTTCCACCTATTCCCCCCCCGCCCCCTAAACTGAGGAGTCGGAGCTCACCGAGGCCAATTACAATGATGCGATGTTGCCATGGAAACAGCCAGCAGAGGCTCACCAATAAGCAGAGCGGGGGTTGAGGGGGTGTGTAGAAGGGTGTTCTAACTGGAGAAAATGCATTTTTAAAAGATTCAAGCTCGACGGACAGATCAGATTAATTGTCAGATGAAGAAACTTAGTCTGGAAGAGATGGATGGAGTGAAGGAGACAAAGAGAGATGGACGACGACAGACGGAATGTGTCCACTCACAAGAAACAAACCAATATTTTGATTCAGTCAAATCCATCAACATGAAAATTCTGTAAAACTGAAATGCAACTACAGGTAGTCCTCGACTTACGACGGAGATCCGTTCCTGCGTGGCGGCGTAAAGCAAATTTCGACGGAAGTCAGAACATACGTCCAAACTGCACCTTATACGTACAGTACAGTATTTTACCAAGCACTTAGTCTATCCTAACACAGTACCCTACATAATTATCAAAAAAACATAGATTTCAGAGCCATAATGAAGGGAAAAAGAGTTAATTTCCTACTGGAATGCTGGTGAAGCCATTTCCTCCGTTCCTCCGTCCCTCCTCTGTATTCTCCATTCGTTTACGTCGTAAAACCGCCGTCCATAAAACAGCTACTTTCCACAGCTGCTGCCTGTTTCTGCCTGTCCAGCTTGCTCCAACAAGTTTTGTTCTGTTTTTTTGAATTTCCAGACGACCAGACTTAGCTTTTTTAGAGAGTACAGGGCAGTATTTCCCTGCCTCTACGTTTAGAACGTAAAACCGGAAACTGCGTAACTCGGCTTTTCAAAATAAAAAAATAAAAAAACACATATATATATTTTTTATATTATCTATCTATCTACAGTATCTATCTATCTATCTATCTATCTATCTATCTATCTATCTATCTATCTATCTATCTATCTATCTATCTATCTATCTATCTATCTATCTATCTATCTATCTATCTATCTATCTATCTATCTATCTATCTATCTATCTATCTATCTATCTATCTATCTATCTATCTATCTATATATCTATCTATATATATTCTTTTTATGGGAGATGCGTGTCGTAACCACAAAGCGTCGTAACTCGAGACCGTGGTAAGTCGAGGACTACCTGTACTGGTCTTACAACCGTACCATATATTTTATAGCATCTTTATTTTACCGTCATTACATCATTTGATAAGTGTATTTATTACTGTATTTATTATTAATCACCTATTAAACACATTAAAGTATAGTCTCTATCTGTCTGAAAAATTTCTCGTGTCCCGCTCACAACTTCTGATCCGCTCAAGATAATTGAATGAAACTTCGTACACACATGCATCGTCACTAGAAAGTGTTTGCACTAAAGTCAAGGTCAAAAATCAAGGTCAAATCATACGTGCGTTTACTTGTCCAGACCATAAATCCGGATCCACTCAAGATAATTTAACAAAACTCAATACACAAAAATCACATGTGCAGAATGTTAATACACTTTTCATCACCCCAGCTTCAAGGTCAAATATTAAACAAGGTCACTGCTTGTCCAGGCCTTTGCTTTAGATTTCTGTATTGCAGTATGATAGCTTGTTGACTGGCGTGTAATGTGCAGTATGTGATACTCTGGTGAATTGTAATAAGTTGCCTCCACAGATGAAAATGAACAGTTCTGCCAACTCCAGTATATTTATGTCTGACGTTCATTAATGTGTTTGTCCCTTTCAAATGGACATTTACACAACGTTGCACAGCTATAATCAATGAACTGCACGAACTCGCAAATTAAACTTTGACCTCCACCTCAAGTTATGTATGCTTTAATTTTTAACACAAAAATGAAGGAAAAACATTGGTTCTGATTATGGATAATAAAAAAGGGACACATAGGGATGCACAATATTATCGTCATGATATCGGTCGATATTAGCGTTAAATTTCAATATCGGGCATGTTGACGTCACGTGCACCTACCCGATCTCATGACGGAGAGGAACATTCAAAATTTCAGCCAAGTGTAAGTTTTATTTTTCGTTGGTGAGGATGTTGGATTCGGAAGATTTATGGACCACGTTGAGCCTCACTACATTGTCCGTAGTCGGAGATAGTTTTCCGACGTAACATTACCCGAGTTACAACCGTCATTTCCGACGTCATTGAGAAGCTAATAGCTGATAGCACGACTTGTTGGGCGAGTTTTACCACAGACATTTGGACGTTGTGTAAGCCCCGTTAGTCTTACGGTACAGTGGACAAAACTTTGAACTTAAAAAGTCTGTCCTTCATGCACAGGAGTGCAAAGGATCCCACACTGCAGTTAGGAACCTGGAACAAGCCTCCACAAGTGAGACAGCATCACAGGTGACCGATGCTAATAAATAACATAACACTTTTCATTTAATAAAAGTTAAAGTGCTATGCATATCATATGGCTCTTACTGAATATATGCCACCAGCTCTTACAGCTGTCGCACAATTTTTGTAGCAAATAGGCCTAAATAAGAGGGATGTGTTCTGACAAAGGAACGTATATACAATATTGTCTCGGCATTGGTTATTGGCCAAATAAGTTTTAACATATCGGCATATGAGTGATACTAGCAATAACAGCATTGTAAGAGGGGGACAGTTGAACCCGGAGGCCTCCACCCCGGTTTAATGATGGACGGTTTCTTTTCACAAAGATGGCCTCCTTTACTCCTCTCTCAAACCATCGTTCCTCTCTATCAAGGATGTGAACATCTTCATCCCTGAAAGAGTGACCGCTGGCCTGGAGATGAGTGTAGACTGCAGAGTCCTGACCTGATGATGTTGATCTTCTGTGCTGGGCCATCCTTTTGGCCAGTGGCTGTTTAGTTTCCCCGATATAAGACTGATCACAGCCCTCCTGACACTGAACAGCATACACAATATTACTCTGTTTGTGCCGGGGGACTGGATCTTTGGGATGAACCAGTCTTTGCCATAATGTATTTTGGGGTTTAAAAGCCACTGGGACGTTGTGTTTAGAAAATAAACGTCTCAATGTCTCTGAAACTCCTGCAACATACGGAATGACCACTGGTCTGGGTCTGGGTTCCTTCTTTTCACCTGATGGCTGGCTGGAGTCCTGTTTGGGTTTCTTCTCTGTTTTCAGGAAATGAATACAGCAGCTCAGACTGAGGAAGTCTTTCGGACGTAAGACGAAACGTCTCTACAATTTTTTTGCTTTGTTTGGTTTTTTGAATGTCCAGAGGACCAGACTTAGCTTTTTTAGATAATAAGAATGGGTTTGAAATAATTGATTGTTTACACAAGATTTGCCTAAAGTGCCAAAAACACAGGGGCTTCGGATGTTATCAACCCATTAAATGAGTGATAGTTATTTATCATTCCCATAGGTTGCGTTCAGACTGTCCCTCCTACCTCATAGTAGTTTTAAAGGTATGTTCTTATCTCTGATAATATATAGCTTCACCAGCGTGTAAAACCAGAAGTATTTTTTTTGTTAGATGTATTTAACCGTTTTCCAAACCTAACCTTACACCTGACCTAGAGCACTGACCCTAAACTTAACTCGCTTACCTTTGAGCCTTAACCTAACCCCCAGACCCTTTAACTTAACCCCTTGACCATTTACGCTTAGCCTAACCACGTGACCGTACAATCAGCGTTAGCAAAATATCTTTAAACCTAATAGGAGGTACAGAGGGGCAGTCAGAACACAACCTATGGGGTTGATAACTAATAATGGACTGTTTAAAGGTGGTGTGACATAATGTTGGAACCATGCATGAAGTGGCACAACATATACAGTATATGTTGTATCATTCAACTATGTTCGTTTTTACAAGCAAAATGATGAATCAATGAAAATTTGATTTAAAAGTGATTTTGAAATTGGCGCCGTGTTTCGTCACGGGACATCCGGGTACTTACGCATGCGAAGTCGTGACGTAGAGACATGAAGTTTCTGTCTGCCGCTGCTATTAGCACGCAGTGTCGTTGTTTTCAATATCGCCTATTTTCTTTTGCATAACTTGAAAAATGCCGGTACGTTGTGTCGCATTTGGGTGTTCTAACATCGCCAGCCCTGTAGACGACTACGATCGGGTTCCAGCCCGTCATCCTCTGAACTTTGCTCATCTGAAATGTCGGAGTCCACCTCGCTCACTGAACAGTAAGGACCAAATAAATACGGCTGTAGACCTAAAATTAGAACCAGCTCTTTCTTGTTCATCACTCGAACTAACTTCGGCTTCCCAAACTGAAGACAAATCGCTCAAATCTTCACTTAAATTGCTTAATGCCTCGGTTTATATATTCTCTGCCATAGTTATTTACAATGTGCGTTCAATACATTACGTCATAAAAATGCATCGGCGTTTGACCCCTCCTTTCTCCACCCGAAAACTGAGACGCACTGCAGACAACTATCTTATTAAAAAATACTTTTATATATTAATTATTCGAAGCATCTGTGTACAAAAAATCAAAGCTGAGTAGCTACTCTGCCACTTTATGCATAGTTCCAATTTCATTTTACCCCACCATTAATGGCTGATAACATTTGAAGCAGGTGAAAAACACAAAGATCAGTAAAGCTCCTCAGTTTTCTGCTATGCCGATATAAACAGAAACCTCAAAAGTCAGAGGTGACAGATGTTTTTTTTTCCCCAAACATTTTAAAATATATATATTTGAATCTATGAAGGAAAATCCTCATCTTAGTGTGAATGTGAACTTATACCTCAATGGTTCAGAAGTTGTCTGAAGGACAGACAGACCGACGGAGAGACAGACGGACTGGGCTGGGAGAGAGGACAACAAAGGCAACCAAGAGAAGAAGGGACACATGTGGAGAAAGGAGGGGAGATTGAAGGCAGTCAAGCAAACCAGGAGCAAGCAGAAAGGGAAGAGGTCATCTCAGATCACTGAGCACATTGAAGATGGAGGAGGAGGAGGAGTAAAGGAAGGATGAAGGGGTGAGACGAGTAAAAGGTGAGGGAGGGACTGAGGGGAGACCCATGAGGTCCCTTGGTTGTAGAGTCACAGTCTCCAATGATCACTTTTGTGACTATGCAACTGGACTCATATTACTAGCTGCAACATCACAAAAATGACACTGGCAACCGCAAGTTAGCTGGTAAAACAGAAGGGGGGTTGGGTGGGGGTGCTCAGGAGGGATTTGTAAGCAAGGCTTCTGGGTCAGTCAGTCCAGCAGGCTGGCGAGAGCGTGAACGATAGATACTTCAGCCAACGCCTTCCAAACATCGATGGGGGAAAACAGCAGACAGCAAGGTTTGATTGTGAAATAACTGCAGCAGTAAAAGTGAAAAATCTCTCCCACAGTGCTTTTCCTTCATTGTGCTCTGACCCCGCTGCCCTGTGAGTAAAGGCAATATTTCCAAACTGATGGTGTAAGGCGACGGCCACCAGACCTTTCCATAAAAGCTGTGACCACGAATTCTTACTCTCCATATCCCACCTAATCGATGTAAGTCTGAATATACAACTAGGAGGGGATCCATCGCTCAAGGAAACCCACAGTGTATAAACGGAGAGGACGGCTCCAGCTAATGGCTAATACAGTATATCAACTTTAAAGTGGTCCGAGGGTGGAAGGAGGGGAGAACTGAGGAGAAGCAGAGATAAAGGAAGCTGAAATCCCTCAAAACATCCTGAATTCACCTCAGAGAAAGGAAAGTACCCGGGATGTTTGAGGACAGACAAATATTTATCTCTTGTCTTCTCATGATCAAAAATCATCCCCAGATGAGCTACCGTTGAACTGTTTTATAAAGTTTCAGTTTGCAGTTTCCTACTTTTCATAGAACGTTTGGCTAAGTGCGATTAGAAGAAAAGGTCAACTATGTGCAGACAGAGCCACGTTAAAAGAAGATGACACTGTACCCCTGAACCAATCATGTTAGTAAAATATATATTTAATGAAAATGTGAGCATTGTCTCAGTGCAGCCAAACATCTTTTAATGTTAATTTCTTCTGTCTGGGTTTTCTTGTGTATGTGAAAAATGAACAGAGAGGTGACCGGCCCTCATGTCCTCTTGTTTTATTAAAGAACCAAGACTTGTAGTTCTTTTAAAGTGGTCCTGAGTAATTGTTCTCTGGGCTTTAAATACTGACTTCAGCCCAGTTCTTGCACCTATAGTTTTAAAGATTTTCTTTGGTCATAAGCAACTTTACTCTCATTTACTCAGAAAATCCATCTAACCTAAGTTGACACGTAATGGATGTTTCATCCTTAAAACAGACGAGGAGTTACAAGAACCAGACTGAAAATGAGTGAAAAAACGATTTGAAAGACTTTCTGGAACCCTGATAAACTTTTGATACAGACTACAAAAACAGAATTACAAGAATGTTGGAGGAAAAGCATAAATACATGAGAAACTTAACATTCGTAAAATATTTAAGTGTAACTTTTGCGCTTGTTTTGCACAATAACGGGTTTTCAAGTTGACCACTGCAGATGTTCTTCTGTTTTCTCAAAGCCAAGTCAACAAATTACAGGGGAAATAAGTTAAAACTATAAATCATTCATCTACCATATAAACACATTTGATCAATTTGTGACTTTTACATGTGTCTGTATTTGCCTTTCCGTTGACTCTTAAAACAAGCTAAAGTTTCTTAGTCGATCTTAGTCGATATTATTATTGATTTTATTTGATTTTATCACTTGTTTTATTTTGATCTTTTTCTCAAAGCCAAGTCAACAAATTACAGGGGAAATAAGTTAAAACTATAAATCATTCATCTACCATATAAACACATTTGATCAATTTGTGACTTTTACATGTGTCTGTATTTGCCTTTCCGTTGACTCTTAAAACAAGCTAAAGTTTATAAAAAAAACGTTTTGGAAAGCCATTAAAACTCTTAAAGCATAATTTACAGTACATATCAATGGGCATGTACTAAAAGGTATTTTGGCTCACTTGCCCACATCATGGTCAGATTGTATCTCCTACAGTGTTTGTGCTTTCAAAGAACTTATTTGTGGTGGAAAGTCAGAAAATGAAATCTGAATTACTGCCCTAGCAGTCCTTCCACCCATGATTGTTGGGTTTTTAAACTTAAAACAATGGAATTGGTGATGGATTTTACCACAGTGTGAAAAGGGAAACTTGGCCTTCAACAGTTTCATGATTTAAAGGAAAAGGATGCTGGGGTTTAGTTTTTAGTGCTTGTAGAAATCTTTAAAGATGTGTCTACCTGCGGAAGTCGAGGAGCGTCCGGCTGGTCTCTGGGACGCTCTTGTTGAGCCAGGTCAGGAAGTGGAACTGAGTGATGGTCCGTGTCTCGTTGGTCTGCATGTTCTTCAGGTAGAAGCTACGAACCAGGAAGTCGTCACACCAGATGTGCTCGGACACAAGATTCACCTGTGAATAGGGGACAACGCAGGTGAGGGATGATAAAACTCAAACAGGTGGGGATGATTCACAGATTACGATCAACAAGCTGCAGACATGAACTTTGGTTGAGATTATTTATTAGAGCTTTGAAATGTTTCAATGAACTGTTTCTCCAATTAAATGCCAAAATGTTAATAAGGTATATTTGGTATATACAAGTAAATTTTGGTATATAAAAGTACATTTTGTTAAAAGGGATAGTACTTATTTTCTTAAAGGGACAGAAATGTTTGTAAAACCTTGTTTTCCTACCAGTTTGAAGGAGCGGTGTACAATAATTCAGGGAATAAGATTGTGGAGTGGTCTGGAAGAAAATGTTAAAACAGCCAAATCTCGGAATATATTCAAGAGATTGTCAAAAAGCATTCGACACTATTGACCACACTATTCTTGTCAATAAACTAAACAGTTATGGTATTAGAGGACGAGCTCTGCAGTGGATACAAAGTTATTTGACGGACAGAAAGCAGTTTGTGTGTGTTGACAATATACGATCTGATTTCTGCAAAATTACACGTGGAGTCCCACAAGGCTCGAAACTCGGACCAAAGTTGTTTATCTTATATGTGAATGATTTAGTGAAGGTGTCTGGACTGCTAAATTGTATCTTGTTTACTGATGATACTACTTTCTTTTATTTTGGTAGTGACTTTGAACAAATGTTGATAACAATGGAATTTGCTAAAATACAAACCTGCTTTAAATTAAACAAGCATTGAATCTTGGAAAAACCAATTACATGTTGTTTAGTAATACAAAAAAGAATATGGATTTTTTCTAAAAATTGATGAGTGGAAGTAAAGAGAGTAAATGAGGTGAAGTTTTTGGGTGTTGTAATTGAGGAAAAACTATCGTGGAAACAGCACATTAATTCGGTAAAAAGTAAGTTAGCCAGATCTACTGCAGTACTGTATAAAGTTAAAAGATTTTTTTTTGAATGAAACGGGTTTGCTTTTGTTTTTTTAAATAAAGGGGCAGATAATATAAGATTATTTCTTCTCTCTGCCACCTTTCATTTTATGTCGTTTACATTCTACACTGTATGTTTAAACATTGTGTTGTGAGTATACAGTATTTGGGTAAAAAGGGGCAGAGATTATAAGATTATTCTTCATCTGCTGCCTTTCATTTAATTTTGAATGTATGTGTTTTTTGAGTTGTTGACTTGATTTTAACTAAATGAATAAATTTCAATAAATAAAAAATAAACAAAATAAATATTTGGTACTGGAAACTGGGAGTTGGAGAAAAATCTTGTCTGCAGTGTTAAGTATTCCACCTCCATCCCCCCAAAAGAAATGTAACCAATGCTGTTAGGTCTTTGAAATCTGTAGCAAATCAAAAGTATGGAAAATATAAGTATCCAAGGTATTTTAGAAGATTTCACTCACATTATAGAGAAGGAATGGACAATAATTTGTTTCCACATGGCCTTTTTGTTTTAAACTAAAACAATCAAAGAGCCATACATTGAATGTTATTTCAGAAAGTTGTGTTTGGAAACATGTTTAGGGCTTTTTTTTCTTCTATAAACAAAGAAATAATCTCTTGTATTATCAATCATACCATATTACCATACCATACCACTTTATTTATAAAACACTTTAAACAGTGACAGTGCACACCAAAGTGCTGTACAGGGACAGACAGACCAAGCACACAGCAACAAACTACATAACAGGAAACTGAACATAGAAACAAACAAACAAAAATAATAGCATTAATTAAATATTATATTGAATATTAAAACTGACACTTGACAAAATATGAATCTGTCAGATCAAAATAAAAGATGCATAATAAATAAAACATTTTCTCCGTTTTGTGCATTTCCCAGTTTGCTCAAACCCCGATAACACTAGATGCGTATTTTAATCCAAAAAACATTAAACACCCCGGCTGTCTAAATTTAGTATTTTCAGTCAAGCTACTGATTCATTTGAAACATGTTGAGATTTGTACTCATTTTTTTATTTTTAAAGGCATTTTCATTTCATTTAAGCTACAAAATGTAGGTCCTGGGACTGAA
>JBBPBX010004011.1:0-13737 GCA_038048925.1 Garcialebias charrua
GCGAACACCGAGCGAACATTATTAGCATTTTTAGCGAGTTTAGCAGCTAGCTAGCAAAAGTAAAAATGGCACCGAAGCGATCGAACGCATCTTCAGGTGGGAGCGCCCAGCCAAAGAAGCAGAAGGCGATCAGTTTGGAAACGAAGCTGGACCTCATCAGACGGGCTGAAAGGGGAGAAACAACGTCTCAAATCGAAAAAGCGCTGAACTTAGTAAGTTCCACCGTGAGTACCATAAAGGCTGATAAACAGAGGATTTTGGAGCATGTCAGAGGGTCCGTAGATGAGATCCACAATGATTACTATACAACGCACGGGGATCATCACAGATACGGAAAAACTTTTACCAATTTGGATCGAAGATCAAGCTCAACGCCACATTCCACTGAGCTTGTTAGTAATCCAGGCAAAAGCGAGACGGGTCTATGCGGATTTGAAACTACAGAGGGGGGAGAGCAGCAGCGAAACAGAGTTCATAGCATCACGTGGTTGGTTTAATCGTTTTAAACAAAGAGCCAACTTTCATAACATCAAGATCCAATGTGAGTGAAACATTTTGTTATCTGTAATGTACTGTACATAGTTCATTTATCTTTTTATGAAAGTGTGACTGTGCTGTAAAACAGTGTAACACGACATTTATTAGCCTTTAAAACAGTGTGACATGACCTTTTCAGTGTGATATGTCCTTTATCAGTGAAACATGTGCCTTTTTAGTGTGATATAGCTTTTGAAACAGTGTGACATGACCTTTTCAGTGTGATATGACCTTTATCAGTGTAACATGTGCCTTTTTAGTGTGATATAGCTTTTGAAACAGTGTGACATGACCTTTTCAGTGTGATATGACCTTTAAAACAGTGTGACATGACCTTTTCAGTGTGATATGACCTTTATAACAGTGTAACATGTGCCTTTTTAGTGTGATATGGCCTTTAAATCAGTGTGACATGACCTTTTCAGTGTGATATGACCATTATAACAGTGTGACATGACCTTTTCAGTGTGATATGACCTTTATAACAGTGTAACATGTGCCTTTTTAGTTTGATATGGCCTTTAAAACAGTTTGACATGACCTTTTGAGTGTGATATGGCCTTTAAAACAGTGTGACGTGACCTTTTCAGTGTGATATAACCTTTATAACAGTGTAACATGTGCCTTTTTAGTGTGATATGGCCTTTAAAACAGTGTGTCATGACCTTTTCAGTGTGATATGACCTTTAAAACAGTGTGACATGACCTTTTCAGTGTGAAATGACCTTTATAACAGTGTAACATGTGCTTTTTAGTGTGATATGGCCTTTAAGACAGTGTGACATGACCTTTTCAGTGTGATATGACCTTTATAACAGTGTGACATGACTTTTTCAGTGTGATATGACCTTTATAACAGTGTAATATGTGCCTTCTTAGTGTGATATGGCCTTTAAAACAGTGTGACATGACTTTTTCAGTGTGATATGACCTTTATAACAGTGTAACATGTGCCTTCTTAGTGTGATATGGCCTTTAAAACAGTGTGACATGACCTTTTCAGTGTGATATGGCCTTTAAAACAGTGTGACATGAACTTTTCAGTGTGATATAATAATAATAATAATAATAATAATGAATTCAATTTATAATGCACTTTTCATTAATGAAAATCTCAAAGTGCTACAAAGTGCAACAGAATTAAATGTCAATAAAACAAGTAATAAAACAAGTAAAATCAATAACAGTATCAACTAAGATCAAAAGTAGAATCATGAGGAGGTAGAGTATGCTCGGTTGAAAAGAAAGGTCTTCAAGCCGCTCTTAAAGTCAACCACAGACTGTGGGGCTCTCAGACAGTCAGGAAGAGAGTTCCACAGGCGGGGGGCAGCCACACTGAAAGCCCGGTCTCCCATGGTCCTTAATTTGGTTCTCGGAATGTGAAGGAGATTACTGTTCTGTGACCGCAGCGACCGGGTGGATGAGTATGGAATAAGAATATCCTTCAGATAATCTGGTGAAGCTCCATGTAAGCATTGATGTGTAATGAGAGCAGTTTTGTACTGAATTCTGTAGGCGACAGGAAGCCAATGAAGGTTATGGAGAATGGGCGTAATATGTTCAAATTTACGAACTCTCAACAAGATCCTTGCTGCACTGTTTTGAATATATTGAAGTTTCTGAAGGTTTTTGCCAGGGATTCCAATAAACAGGGAGTTGCAGTAGTCGAGCCTGGAGGAGACAAAAGCATGGACGAGCTTCTCAGCATCGGAAAAAGTTAGGGATGGGCGAAGTCTGGAGATGTTTCGAAGATGGAAGAAGCAAGTTTTAAACAGATGCTTAATGTGATTTTCAAATGTAAGATTGGAGTCCATTTTTATTCCAAGATTAGTAACAGAGGTGGAGAGGGGGATGTCTTGTCCAGAAAAGGAAAGTGTTGTTATAGGAGATGTTTGTACCTGGTGAGGGGTGCCAATCAGTATGGCCTCAGTCTTGGAGCAGTTTAATTGAAGAAAGTTCTGATTCATCCATGCCCTAATTGCCTCCAGGCAGGCAGAGAGGGCAGTGAGTGAAGATGGAGATGACAAGGTGGAAGATGAGGATGCTCCAGTCCTGATGTAAAGCTGTGTATCGTCGGCATAACAGTGAAAAGAAATGTTGAACTGATTAATAATTTGACCTAAAGGCAGCATGTAAAGGGAAAACAGCAGGGGCCCCAGAACCGACCCCTGAGGGACACCACAGGAGACACAGACTGTCTGGGACGTGGCGTTGCCAAGACTAACACATTCCAGCCTATTGGAGAGGAAAGATTTGAACCAGTCCAGGACGGTGTCACAGAGACCGACCTCCACATGAAGACGGTGGAGGAGGATACTATGGTCCACAGTGTCGAAGGCTGCAGTGAGGTCAAGGAGGACAAGGATGGAGGGAGAACCAGTGTCAGCAGCCAAGAGGACATCATTTGTAACTCTCAGCAATGCAGTCTCTGTACTGTGAGCTGCCCTGAATCCAGACTGGAACTTCTCATACAGGGAGTGTTGTTGTAGGTGGTCCTGCAGCTGAGCAGCAACAGCTTTTCCAGCACTTTAGACAGAAAAGGGAGGTGTGAAATTGGGCGGTAATTAGAAAAAATGTCGGGATCCAAATTAGATTTTTTCAGAAGAGGCCTAATGATGGCAGTTTTTAGAGGCAGTGGAACATGACCAGATTGTAGAGACTGATTTATTATTTGAGTGATTAGTGGGCCTATTGCAGAGTGATTGGATTTTATGAGAGACGAGGGGAAAGGATCCAGGGCGCAGGATGAAGGCTTCATTTTCTTGATGATGGCCTCCACCTCACTCTGAACAACTTCATCAAAGCTGTTTAGGGTCCCAGAATGCAGACGGGTAGATGGCACACTAAGAACAGGGAGGTTGTGGAGCTGAGATCTGATAGTGTCAACTTTGTTTTTAAATTACGAAAGGAACAGGTCGCATTTTTGAGCAGAGTCCTCAAGAGTTTGTTTAATGGGATTAAGCAGACGAGTTATTGTGGAGAAGAGCTGTTTAGAGTTTCCAGGGCAGGTGTTGATGATGTTAGAATAATATTTGGAGCGTGCTTCTTTAAGAGAATAGGCGTACGCTTTCTGATGTTCTTTATATGCCTGCTTATGCACAGAGAGACCAGATGATTTTACACGTCTCTCAATAGCACGGCCAGTTGCCTTCATCTTGCGCAGCTCATCAGTGTACCAAGGGGCTGAACGCGAGAAAGACACCAGTCTTGTCTTCAAGGGGGCGTGTAGGTCCAGGAGCTCCCGAAGAGATTGGTTGTAGTAATCCACAGAGTCATCTGCAGAAGGATGATTGACAGCGGTCAGGGTGTGAAGATCAGCAGACAGAACATCAAGGGAAATGTTTTTAAGGTCACGGAACTGGATGGGTCGTTTTGGGTTTGAAGCAGGCGAAGATGAAGGCACTTCCAGGGAGATGACCCTGTGGTCTGAGACACCCAGGTCATATACAGATAAGTTATTGATGAGTACAGTGTCTGTAATCACCAAATCCAGAGTATGCCCCCTGCTGTGCGTAGGGGCGTCAACATGTTGAGTGAGATTAAGAGAGTCCAAAAGAGACTTAAAATCTGTTGCCAGAGGTGAAGAAGAATTGTCCACGTGGATATTTAAGTCGCCAAGAAAAATAGTCTTCACAGGGGAGGTGCAGAAAAAAGTGAGGAGGTCATGCATCTCTGAGTTAAATGAAACATGCGGTTTGGGAGGTCTATAAATTAATATAACATTCATCAGGAGTGGGGCTTTGAAGCTGAAAGCCAGACATTCAAAAGAAGAAAAGTCCTGAGAAGACAGATGAGACAATTTTAAATTACTTCGATAAATTACAGCTAGACCACCACCGCGGCCACTGCTGCGGGCTCTCTGCAGATAACTGTATCCAGAGGGACACGCCTCATTCAGAGAACTGAACTTATCTGGTTGATGCCAAGTCATATGTGATATTCATTCATTCAATTCATTCAACTATTATTTATACAGGCTAGCCTCGTTGAGCCACGGGGACTCATTTACAAGAGGGACCTGTCTCACTCACACCCAGGGTCAATTTGGAGTTACCAATCAGCCTAACATGCATGTTTTTGGATATAACCTTTATAACAGTGTAACATGTGCCTTTGTAGTGTGATATGGCCTTTAAAACAGTGTGACATGACCTTTTCAGTGTGAAATGACCTTTAAAACAGTGTGGCATGACCTTTTCAGTGTGATATGACCTTTATAACAGTGTAACATGTGCCTTTTTAGTGTGATATGGCCTTTTCAGAGTGACATGACCTTTAAAACAGTGTGACATGACCTTTTCAGTGTGATATGACCTTTATAACAGTGTAACATGTGCCTTTTAGTGTGATATGGCCTTTAAACAGTGTGACATGACCTTTTCAGTGTGATATGACCTTTATAACAGTGTAACATGTGCCTTTTTAGTGTGATATGACCTTTAAAACAGTGTGACATGACCTTTTCAGTGTGATATGACCTTTATAACAGTGTGACATGACCTTTTCAGTGTGATATGACCTTTATAACAGTCTAACATGTGCCTTTTTAGTGTGATATGGCCTTTAAAACAATGTGACATGACCTTTTCAGTGTGATATGACCTTTAAAACAGTGTGACATGACCTTTTCAGTGTGATACGACCTTTATAACAGTGTAACATGTGCCTTTTTAGTGTGATATGGTCTTTAAAACAGTGTGACATTAGCTTTTTTGTGATATGAGTTTTATACAGTAACTGTGTAACATCCATCCATCCATCCATCTTCTTCCGCTTATCCGGGGTCGGGTCGCGGGGGTAGCAACCTAAGTAGGGAGGCCCAGACTTCCCTCTCCCCAGCCACTTGGAGCAGCTCCTCTGGGGGAATCCCAAGGCGTTCCCAGGCCAGCCGAGAAACATAGTCCCTCCAGCGTGTCCTGGGTCTTCCTCTGGGTCTCCTCCCGGTGGGACATGCCCGGAACACCTCACCAGGGAGGCGTCCAGGAGGCATCCTAACCAGATGCCCGAGCCACCTCAACTGGCTCCTCTCGATGTGGAGAAGCAGCGGCTCTACTCCGAGTCCCTCCCGGATGACTGAGCTTCTCACCCTATCTCTAAGGGAGAGTCCAGCCACCCTGCGGAGAAAACTCATTTCAGCCGCTTGTATCCGAGATCTTGTTCTTTCGGTCATAACCCAAAGCTCATGACCATAGATGAGGGTGGGAACGTAGATCGATCGGTAAATTGAGAGCTTTGCCTTTTGACTCAGCTCTCTCTTCACCACGACAGACCGGTACAGCGCCCGCTTCACTGCGGACGCTGCACCTATCCGCCTATCGATCTCACGCTCCAGTTTTCCCTCATTCGTGAACAAGATCCCGAGATACTTAAACTCCTCCACTTGGGGCAGGACCTCCTCCCCGACCCGGAGAGGGCATGCTACCCTTTTCCGGCTCAAGACCATGGCCTCGGATTTGGAGGAACTGATCCTCATCCCGGCCGCATCACACTCGGCTGCAAACCGCTCCAGTGAAAGCTGTAAATCACGAACTGATGAAGCCAGTAGGACCACATCATCTGCAAAAAACAGAGAAGCGATTCTAAGGTCACCAAAACGGATCCCCTCAACACCTTGGCTGCGCCTAGAAATTCTGTCCATAAAAGTTATGAACAGAATCGGTGACAAAGGGCAACCTTGGCGGAGTCCAACTCTCACCGGAAACGAGCCTGACTTACTGCCGGCAATGCGGACCAAGCTCTGACACCGGTCGTACAGGGACCTAACAGCCCTTATCAAAGGGCCTGGTACCCCATACTCCCGGAGTACCCCCCACAGAACCCCCCGAGGGACGCGGTCGAATGCCTTCTCCAAGTCCACAAAGCACATGTAAACTGGTTGGGCAAACTCCCACGCACCCTCCAGGACCCTGTTGAGGGTGTAGAGCTGGTCCAGTGTTCCACGACCAGGACGAAAACCACACTGCTCCTCCTGAATCCGAGGTTCGACTATCCGATGGACCCTCCTCTCCAGAACCCCTGAATAGACCTTACCAGGGAGGCTTAAGAGTGTGATCCCCCTATAGTTGGAACACACCCTACGGTCCCCCTTTTTGAATAGGGAAACCACCACCCCAGTCTGCCAATCCAAGGGAACTGCCCCCGATGTCCACGCAATATTGCAGAGTCGCGTAGCCACTGTGTAACATGACCTTTGTTATTTTTACATGACCTTTTTTAATTGTCATATGAGTTATGAAACAGTGTAACACGAACTTTCTTACTGTTATATGACCTTTTTAGTGTGATATGAGCTTTAAAACAGAGTAGCATGTGGTTAATCTTGTCCTGTGTGTGTTTATTTTCACAAGGAGAGGCAATGAGTGGGACATTGAAGATGCAACTGCGTTCCTGGACACCTTGGCCCAGATCATAAAGGAGGGGGGATACACGGCGTAGCAGGTCTTCAATGCTGATGAGACTGGGCTGTTTTGGAATAGGTTGTCCGACCGTACCTACATCAGCAAGGATGAAAGAACAGCACCGGGGCACAAAGTGAGGAAAGAGCTTCTCACGATGCTGTTGAGAGGGAATGCCGCGGGAGATTGTAAGTTAAAGCAACTCTTGGTATACCAGTCTGAGATCCCCAGGGCCTTCAGGAACATTGATAAGAAACAGCTGCCAGTGTATTGGACCTCAAACCAGAAGGCCTGGGTCACAATGCCAGTGTTCCAGGATTGGTTTACCAAACATTTTGTCAGACATCAAGCGGTTCTGCAACGTCCAACGCATTCCCTTCAAAATCCTGCCAGTGTTGGATAATGCTCCGGGTCACCCCGCAAATTTGACCGAACTCAACCAAAATGTGAGGGTGGTCTACATGCCACCAAACACCACCTCTCTCATTCAGCCCATGGACCAGGGAGTCATAAGCACGTTCAAGGCCTACTACCTCCAGAGAGTCATCCGTGATGCTTTGGCAGCAATAGAGAACAACCCAGAAGTCACCCTCAAGGACTTCTGGAAGAGCTACAACATCCTCCAAGCTATACATCACATTGGTCACTTCTGGGATCGGGTGAAGCAGAGCACACTGAGTGGGGTGTGGAAAAAACTTTGTCCACAGCTTGTAGATGCTGCACCTGAGTCAGAGGACACAGTGGCCAGTGTGATCCGGAATGTGGTCAAGATGAGCAGGTCACTCCAATTGGAAATTGAGGAGGACGACGTTGAGGAGTTGCTGGATGCTGAAGGAGAGGAGTTGTTCATGGAGGACCTCTTACAGCTTGAGAAGAAGATTGTGGAGGAGGAGCATGAAGACAGGCTAAGCCCTCTGGCCAAGGTGTTCACAAGGCAGGAGTTGGCCAAGGCTTTTCGGACCATACAGGACGGCTTGGCCCAGTTTGAGGCACTGGACGCTGATGGGGAGAGGTTCGCCAGGGTCTTAAGAGCCATCCTGGACAACCTGGCTTGTTACCGACAGATCCTGGAGGACTAAAAACAAGAAGCTATGCAGAGCAGCATGTTGACATTTGTTCAGAAGGTACGCCTCCAGGATCTGCTGGAGCAGCTACAAACGAAATGCCATCAACTTCGGCTGTAGCAAGCCAGGAGTCCATAGACAGCTCACCTTCTCCCTAGTAAACATCCCTCCCTCCCCTGCACCCTCCCCATGGTAATGAAATGGTATTTTTACTTTGATTTTCTGTTTTGTTTTATGATACTGTACTGTACAGTTACTTCATCAGTTGCTCCCGGTAGGTCTGGATGTCGCCTTGCAAGGCAGGCTACCACTACCGGTGTATGAATGTGTGTATGAATGGGTGGATGGCTGGTATTGTAAAGCGCTTTGGGGCTCCTCACAGGGGGCTAGAAAGCGCTATATAAATAAGCTCCATTTACCATTTACCATTCATCTGTTAACCCACCTGTCTCTGTTTATGTCCACAGACGTCTCCTCCTCCTCTCCACTCCACTCCAGTCAGCCAGCCTCTGCACCCTCCCCAAAGGTAATGAAATGTTACTTTTATTTTTATTTTCTGTTTTGTTTTATGTTACTGTACTGTACAGTTACTTCATCTGTTAACCCACCTGTCTCTGTTCATGTCCACAGACGTCTCCTCCTCCCCTCCACTCCAGTCAGCCAGCCTCTGCAACACCTACTTCCCTCACTGACCTGCTCATCTCCCCACTAACCTGCACAGCTTCATCATCTAGGTACAGTAATGAAATGTAAATTTTATTTTGCTTTTCTGTTTAGTTTCATGTAATTGTTGCATTTCTTCATCCACCTGTGTCTTGTCATGTCCACAGCTTCCAAAGCATTGTGGAAAGGCCCCTCCCTGGTTCATCAAACATCAGCACCACACACATCACAGTAAGGACAACTTGTTTTTGTCTGTGTTTAATTTATCAGTAAGCACAAGAACTTCGGTAACACTTTATAATAACTACACATTATTTAGCCTTATTTAAGCATTAATAAACATTTAATTAACATTGAAAACATCATTAATTAAGGATGATTCACACTTAATACACTATTAATTAACACACTTATTAACGCTTTATACATAAAGAATAATGAGTTCCAAAACCTACGTACTCAATGTTTATTCATGCTTAATAACTCATGAATTAACTATGCTATCTATATTTGTAAATGCACAAATTAATGTGCTTTCACCACATGTATTAAATGCGTACTAATTGTTAAATAATGTTTGAATTCACTATCTATTAATCCTGCAATGCATCATTAATTAAGGCAGTTGCTAGTAGTTACTTAAATGTATTTGTGAACCCTTCTAAAGTGAAGACTATTCATGCTTTATTAAGGTTTTGTTAATGTTTAATAAATCCTAAATAGCACCCTCCCACAGTGGATCAACCAGTTGGCTGATGACAGCCGAAACCAGCTGCTCACATGATCAAGGAGGACCATCAGCCTGAAACCTTTGTATAAAAATAAATAAAAGCAACCCATTTGGGTGATATTTTAAACAAAACCTTTGTATGAAATTAAATAAAAGCTACCCATTTTGGGAGATATTTTAAACAAAACAACCTTTGTATACAAATAAATAAAAGCAACCCATTTGGGTGATATTTTAAATAAACGTCACTCTTTACAAAAAATAAACTATACTAATGAAAATCTTAACTACAATAACAGTCAGAACCAGAACAATAAGTAGCAACAGACCGTTTTACGATCATCATCTAACTAATCAAGTTTTAAGCTGGTGAAGATTCACAGTCATCCAGGACATGTTAAATCAAAAAAGATGTTCAAAACAGAAACAACTGGACTTTATTTGTAACAGAAGACGTTTTGCTTCTCATCCGAGGAGAATTGAGAAAGGTCCTCGGATGAGAAGCGAAACGTCTTCTGTTACAAATAAAGTCCAGTTGTTTCTGTATTGAAAGCCTTTTTTTATCTAATCAAGTTTTAAGTTTTTGGACAAAAAGATAAACTTGTCCACATTTTCTGCCAAAAGCATAGATCTGGTTGCAGTGACAATATCTCCAGCGGTGGAGAAAACCCGCTCACTAGCAACAGAGGTAGCAGGAATAGAGAGGTAGTGCTTTGCTAATTTTGCAGTGTGTCTGTATTTGGCCTCATTAACCGTGTTTCCATCTATTTTCATTTCTAATTTTGAGCTATTTTTTGAAATCTCGCAAATATGTAAATACAAATTAATGCGGATCAGAAGTGTTTTCATCAACTGGCTTGAATAGCATCTACCGGGCCACGCACAGCGTCATTACGTCAGACGTCAGCATAATTACGTCAGACGTCAGCGTTACGCATGTCTACAGTAAACAGGAAGTAGCGGTTGAAAACAGAACCCAACCACACATCTCGTCAAAATGGAGAGAATATTTCAGGAATGTGTTGCTATCGGGCAAGTTGTATTTATTCTGTCATGCCAACTAGTTTTAGCGATGTTACATGTTGTCCGGAGCGGAAACAGCTGATCAGTCACATGACGTGAATGTTCGCTACGGCAGAACTGAGTCGGCAAATCTGTTTCCATCTGTCGTTTTGCGCATCTGCTCATTTTCGAAGATCCCAAAAACCACCTCAAGCGAGCGTATAAACTTTTTGGCGAATTTGAGGAAGTAAATTCGCATTTTGCCGTTTCCATTAAGCTTTTCTGCTGCGATACTTCAAAAAACGCAGCCAGAAACCTTGATGGAAACACGGCTAGTGTCTTTCCACCAAAGAAGTGGGTCAGCTTCAAGTGAAGGGCACCCTGAAGCTCTGTACTCACAAACTTCTTCTTGGACCTGCTCGTAAAGGGACTTGCTACCTTCCACCTGTCCCTGGAAAAGTTCACCAAAGAGTTCAGTCATTGCAGATTTCTTAGCTGGAGGTGGAGATGATTTCCCTGAAGAGGAAGATGGCTCAGCTGCTATCTCGGTGACATCCGCAGACTTCAAAGAGGTTAAAAAAATTATTAATAAGATTATATTTTTAAATGTATAAAGTTAATTAGATCATAATACAATAAACATACCTCTACTTGCACGGTCATCATTTCAGTTATGAGGTTGTTGAAGATCCTCTCTCGCTCATCGTCATCCATATGTGGCAGGGCTTTAAATCTGGGGTCCAGGGCTGTGCACTTATGCAAAAAGTCATAGCCCATGGAGTATCTGTCCTCCAGGTTTTGTGTGACAGCAACCTTCACCTCTCTCACAATTGGACTGTCTTCTTGTTTTGGTCCCATGGAGTGGAGAACAGTGGCTTTCAGGGGGAGTATCATTGTCAAAGTCAAAGTCAACTTTATTGTCAGAACTGCAATATGTACAGGACATACACAGGATTGAAATTGCGTTTCTCTCAGTCCCTCGGTGCAACAGTAACCATTTAAACACTAAAACACTGAAACATTTAATAAACATAAGCATAAAATAGTAAAAGTGTAACACTGTCCTGAGTTTTTGCATAGTAGTATAAAAAGTATAAAAAGTATATCTATAAAATAAACTGAAGGTTCTAGCATTGACATTTGCAAAGAGTGGCAAAGCAGCATATGAGTTAATGTACACAGTATATGTATGAGGTAGTTGATGTTGGTATAGAGGCAAAGTGGCATATGCAGTAAGGCACATTGGGCATCCTTAAATAAGGCTGGTCAGAGAATACTGTATATGTATCAGCAGTAGTGTAGATATAAAAGTAGTGTAAATGTAAACAGTAGTAATAAATGTAAACAGTAGTAATAAATGTAACAGTATTAATAAATGTAAACAGTGAATGTAAACAGTAGTATGACTATAGGCAGTGATGTAATTGACATGATATGTAATTATAATAATAAAATAATAATAATATGTAATTGACACAGAACCTCTTGTTTCAGTGCTCATCAGCGGTGTGATTGTTTTTAGAGGTTTAAGAACATCGATCAGTTCCTCTGCCATTGCCACCTCCTCTTCATTGAGGGTGTAAATGTCTTTGTTTTTGAGAGTTTTTTCTGTTAGTGCAGAATATATGGCTGCTTGCTGCTCCAGATATCTTTCAATCATATCATAACTGGAATTCCAGCAGGTGGGAACATCTTGAATGAGTGCATGTTTTGGAATATTGAGCATTTCTTGTTTACACTGCAGGATGTGGGCAGCTGTGGTGCTTCTGTGAAAAAATGCAACAACCCTCCTGACTTTGCCCAATAATCTTGACACCTGATTAATGTTTGTTGCCTTTTGGGAAGCCAAGTTAATGGTATGTGCAAAACAGCCTATCTGAGGGCCCAGCCCTGCTTCTTTTATAGCATTAATGATGTTCTTTGCGTTGTCAGTTGTAACAGGAATTGTAGTCCCAGGTCTCTCCAGCTTCCATTCATGCACCACCTCCTTCAGGTGCTCAGCAAGATTTGTGCTAGTGTGCTGATCATAAACAGCCCTCGTTTGCAAAACGTGACTCATCATCTCCCACTCTGGCGTAATATAATGTACAGTTAGAGTTAAATAACTCTCTGTTGCCCGCGACGTCCATCCATCCGTGGTGAGAGACACAGCGGGCACACTCGGTAGCTTGTTGACAATTTCACTTTTAGTTTTTTCATAAAGCGCTGGTACAATTTTTTGGCTAAAGTGTTGGCGTGATGAGATGTTGTAGTGGGGCTCAAGAACTTTACTCATATTTTTAAAGCCGGTGCCTTCAACAACAGAATAGGGACGTAGATCCAGCGCGATAAACACTCCAACAGCTTGTGTTATTGATTTGAAGCGATCTGACTGACCTGATAAAGGCTGTTTAAATGCTGCTGTTATCTGTGTTTGAACCAGCTGCTTTTCTTCCTTGTGGATGAGACGTTCACATTTGGATGACGTCGTTTCAAATGCGTTAATAAGTTAGACGTGTTGCCTGCTGCATATCCAACCTCGGTGAAACAGTGACGACACACAGCTTTGGATTTGTCGACTTGTCTTTCCCCATCGAGAGTTTTAACAGGAAAGCCAAAATGTTCCCAAACAGGCGACCGCAATGAGCTGGGAGGGTCTTCAAGCTCCGGCTTGTTTGTTGCCATAGTTAGCATGCTACGCTGCTACTCCTCCTCCTCGTGCTGGAGGGGGGCTATGCAACAAATAATAACGCTGTGCTGAAACACACCTAGGAATTTTTTGTTCCGCGCGCATATATTCTCCCGTTAAAAACATTTAATGAGTGAAAAAATAACCGAAACGGTACGGAGGTGGATCGAACCGAATGTGTTGTACCGAAACGGTTCGGTACACCCACTACAACCGTTACATGCCTAATATATATATATATTTATATGTATATATATATATATATATATATATATATATATATATATATATATATATATATATATATATATATATATATATATATATATACAGGTAGTCCCCGACTTACGAGCGCTCTGACCTACGAGCGCCCGGACTTACGAGCTGGCGAAAGAGAAGTAAATTTGTAAAAAATACAGCACTTTTTTGTGTTTTTAGATGAAAGTGTGTTAGCTAACCGTTTGGAAACACGTTTCCGACCATGTTTATGAACTAATATGAACGTTTTTGATGAAAAACGAGTGTTCGTAGTAGCGCTAGCATAAATGTTCCAACTTACGAGCGAAAATCCGGACTTACGAGAACACGTGCTTCGTGTTCCAACTTACGAATTTTCGTGTTACGAGCAACTCGCAGGAACGGAACTCGCTCGTAAGTCGGGGACTACCTGTATATATA
>JBBPBX010004011.1:13909-79139 GCA_038048925.1 Garcialebias charrua
TATATATATATATATATATATATATTGGAGTTATAGCCCCCCAAGCCGCCGTACATGAGGTGGAACGAAACTATGTCACTGCCTGGCTGACATCACTGGATGGCTTTAAATTTCTTAAGTTTCAATGAAAAGAAGTTTGAAGCCATGTTGTTCCCTCCCAACGACACGATCACAAACCATTGCATTGACCTTTCTGCTCTAGCCCTGTCAGAAAAACAAAAAGTTACAAATCTGGGAGTGATAATGGATCATTCCATGAAACTCAACAGTCATGTAAACATGATCGTCAAATCCTGTTTTTTCCAGCTGAGGCAACTGTCTAAGCTGAAGCCCATATTATCCAAAAATAACCTGGAGACAGTAATACATGCATTCATTACACGTAGGCTTGATTACTGAAATTCACTCCTGTTTGGTATCAGTCAGACCACCATTGCACGACTACAACTGGTCCAGAACGCAGCAGCCCAATTTTTAACCAGTAGAGGCAAAAGAGAGCACATTACACCAGTCTTGGCATCCCTGCACTGGTTCATCTTCGAATCCAGTTCAAAATTCTCCTGTATGTCTACAAATCGCTGAACAGTCTCGCCCCGCCTATCTCTCTGATTTGCTAAAGCCGTATGTCCCATCACGTTCTCTGAGGTCAACGGACCAGTTACTTCTCACAGTTCCAGGAACTCGTCTTAAGAGCAGAGGTGACAGGGTCTTCTCTGTAGCAGGACCAAGACTTTGGAACGAGTTACCTCTGCTTGTCAGACAGGCCCCTTCCCTCTCGGTTTTCAAATCCTGTTAAAGACTCACTACTATTCCGTTGTTTTCCAGTGGTGTCAAAAGTATTCACATTCATTACTCAAGTAGAAGTATAGATACTGGGATTTAAAAATACTTCTGTAGAAGTAGAAGTATCAACTCTAGCTTTTTACTCAAGTAAAAGTAAAAAAGTACTGGTTTCAAAACTACTTAAAAGTATAAAAGTAAAAGTAACGTAAGAAAAAGCAGTGGTGTCAAAAGTATTCACATTCATTACTCAAGTAGAAGTATAGATACTGGGATTTAAAAATACTTCTGTAGAAGTAGAAGTATCAACTCTAGCTTTTTACTCAAGTAAAAGTAAAAAAGTACTGGTTTCAAAACTACTTAAAAGTATAAAAGTAAAAGTAGCGTAAGAAAAAGCAACAACAAAGACAAATGCTTAGGCCGCACCACACATACTATTGTATAAAACCCCACCTCCCCCACAAAAATCATTTTTTTAGACTAGATTATATTATATTGTTAATGTTGAAAAACTAGGGGTGCACTAAGCTACCTGTCTTAACTGCATATATGCCCATTGAAAATAGACACATTTAAATGCAAATTTAAATATATTAAAATAACCATATAGGGGTATTATTGAGCATTACCATATGTTTCATGGAGTCACAATGTGACTGTAATTACTCTTCCTGGCCGCTATAGAGGCGCTGTTGACTCTTAAGGCCGCGTTGACTACCGCTAATTCCGTTAGCTTGAAAACGAAGACGGTGAAAAATCAACTTTTGGGATGAGTTTTAGCCTGGATGTGACAATCGCTTAAACAAACGTTCTGTTAAGAAAATAATCGATGTGTTTAAAATGTTTAGAAAAGGTTCTGTGAACTTTTAGATATTAAATGCACCGGACTTTTTCCTTTTTTTCTATCTGGCTGACGTCACTACGTCGATGTGTCGTTTGTGTTGCATTTAGGGACGTGCGTGCAGTCGGACGTTTGTGTTCTCCCGAAGTCTAAACGCTCTAAAACCCCTTTAAATATCTCAAAACACCGCGGTTAAACAGTTTCTGACGATATTTCATGCATAGAACGAACAAGTCAGACAATCTGTCAGTATTGTGCTAACAAAACTGAAATTTGACGACCAGCACCGCGTGTCACGTGATCGCTTTGAATCGATCACAGCACATAAACAGACGCCATGAACGTAGCGTCACCTTATCACAAATGTAGATTCTTTTTCAACTCATAAGACGCTTAAATGCACCCCAAAAATTCTGTAAACGTATCGTTTCACATCCGAACAGTTATACCAAGCTGCGCCCAGTAAAAATAGCTCAATAAATGTCGCCCACACTGACTTTTCCCGTATTTAGCAACACGTCAGAGCTAATGGACCGAGTCAGAACCTCGATCCGACAGCTTCAGACACTATTATTCCTGCTTAAAATGTAACGAAACTTTCAGCTTACCTCAATACGGCAAAATGAAAGAAAAGTAACGAGGCTATTTTTAAAAAGTAAGGAGTAGAAAGTACCAGTAATTGAGTGAAAATGTAAGAAGTAGAAGTATAAAGTAGGCTGAAAAATAATTACTTTACTAAAGTATAGATAACTAAAATTTGTACTTAAGTAAAGTAACGAAGTATTTATACTTCGTTACTTGACACCTCTGTTGTTTTCAACACCTGATGATCTGTGTTTGGTCGTTATATTTATTATCTGCACCAATTTTATGTCTATATTCTGTTTTTTTACTTCATTTTGTGTGTTGCCTGTTATTTGTTTGTTTGTACAGCACTTTGGTTGTCCTTGTTGCTGTTTTAAGTGCTCTATAAATAAAATGGTATGGTATGTACAGAGGGTCCCAGTTACATCCAACAAAAATCGAATTGCAAAGAAAAACAGTAGTAAGATCTAAGATAACTAAGAAATACACTAAACTAAGAATACACTAAGCACTACTATTATGAAAAAATGCACCAAACAACAGCAGCACGAACACGAGTCTGTATGAGCAGATGAGGACGAATGATTACAGCAACATGAAACAGATCAGCATCATGGATATTTAGCAACACATATCAACAAGCAAGTGGCATCACAGTGATTTTTTCACAAGTTTGTAGCAATAATGAAGGGTGAGATGGAGAGAGAAGGGTGTGACCTTTTCCATCTCATCTCCACTACATTTGTTTTATTTATTTTTCATTTATTAAAATGGGACACCAGCTGGTCAGTTATTAGCTGACCAGCAACTACTTAATTAATATATTCACCCTTTAATGATCAGAATCAGTCACTGATGTAGAATCTGTTAATTACAGGGAGTTCTATACCAGAACAAATGAATATTCATCCAAATGAAGAGACCAAAGTTGTCTTTGAAGTTGTATTACAAAAATAATCAAACTAAGAATCAACAACAGTAATAAACAAACAATAACAATGAATCAATCAAGGCTTAATTCTCCTATCTAATGCAAAACTGACTCAGAGCAGGAATTATTTCAGTTTTATACATGCATGGATTTAGATAAAGTTTGACTATTTTAGTAAAAAGTTTACTTTTGGTTTGGTTGAAAGTTGTTATTTAATGTGATCAGATAAGTCATTTATTATCACTGCAAGCCATGAAATGATTTACCAAGTTGTCAGCTAAAAAAGGCAAAACCAGAGGCATCATGTCACCAGTTTCTGCTCCTTACCGGGTCAGTGTTGAGGGCACCACTCATCTTTCTGGGGTTCTGCTGGTGGATCAGACCAGGATACACCATGAAGAGGACTCGATGGGAACTGCCAAAAGGTTGCTGAACATGCTGGCTCTATCCTCCAGCTGTCCCTAGCATTAGCAGCATTCTCCATAGATGGAAGGATGGCAGTAGGCTTGATCCTTCTTGCAAATTATTATTTGTTGGCTGCAGTCTGTCTACAAAAAATCCTCCTTCTCTGATTTCATTCTAGGCAAATTGGGTAATAGAAAATAGTCCATTTTTGCATTTTGGCCATTTTTCAAATGCAGAACTTTCAGTAATTTAAATTTTCACTTCCGGTTCGGAGGTTCATTTCCTGTTGCGAGATCGGATTTTTTAAAAACTCAATATAATCATTGATTGTTTTTTTTTCTAATTACCGGTAGTTGTGTTTTTGCGAGGAAAATACATACATACTAAAGAATATTAACTCAATGAAACAGAAAATAATCTGATATTTCCTTGGTTGTGCTAATGGGGTGCTATGACTTTTCCAGGGGGAGCTATATAAACCCCCTAGTTCCCCCCTGGAGTGGCCTTTGCTATATTGACACACATGGTTCTATAATAATAATAATAATAATAATAATAATCATTTTATTTAAAAGCGCCTTTCAGGACACCCAAGGACACTTAACAAACCAATACAGTGTAATACAGATCAAACATTATCAGCGACAAATTGAAATATAAAATACATAAAGATTATAAAATGCAAAATAATAAAAATACATTTAGTAAAGTTAGTGATAAGCTAGTCTAAAGAGATGTGTTTTCAGGGCTGTCTTGAACAGAGAAAGGGAGGTGGTGTTTTGAAGGTCTGGCGGTAGGGCGTTCCAGAGGCAGTGGCGGACTTAGACATTTTGGGGCCCCAGGCAAACCTTTGTAAAGGGGCCCTCCCCCAAGTCAGCCTAAATGTACCATTAGGCCCTGCCCTGAAGGTAAAAGATTTTCATGTTCATACTGGGAACTAGACAATAAAAACAACCGTTTTTTTCTCTACTTTAATAAGGTACAACTATCTTTTAAAGTCTTTTTACGTTTTTCTGCTCCACTTTCGTATCTTCACATTGGCTTAATCTGTTTTCCATCTCCTCTGTCTTCTCGCTCAAGCATACTGAGCACTTCCTGGATTTTTGGGTGATGTGTAACGCTCATTAAGGCTAGGCGCCTGACCACGGCCAGATATGGTAAATAGGCAGTCAGAAAAGGTTCAGCTGAGGAGCCTGTTGTGTGAATAAAACACCATCAGACAAGAAGCAAGTTTTAAGTTGTTTGTATTGTATAGACTTAGGAAGGTATTTATAATAATATTGTTTGTAATAATAATCATTTTCTTTGACTATAACCAATGACAAAATAGACAAAATACACACAACAAAACAGACCCTAATTACAACCAATAGACAAAATACACACAACAAAACAGACCCTGATTACACCCAAGAGTTATTTTTTTTCCATTTTAAATCAGTTCTTGAATCCCGGATGATTAAAGGTCCATCAATCAATAATCTGGTAGTTTGTATTTCTTGATCCAGGGTAATATGTCCAGAAAAAAACAAATAGTTTGGTGCAATTTAAGTCCTACCGCACAGCTGCGGTGATCCGGTAGCTTGCCATCCTGGGTGGGAACAGGGGGTGAAAAAAAACCTGACCTAAACAAGGTCATAAACAAAACAAAAATTAGCATTACTATATACACAGGACTAAACTGTTATCAAAAATAGTTAAACATTCACAAAAACAAATAAAATAATTCCAGCAGGTATTTTTCAAGAATCATTCAAATGTCCTGTTAAGCACCTTGGTCAATGCAAGGCATTGTAGGAAGGTGCTATACAAATAAAGTTTATTATTATTATTATTATAACTTCAATTCAAAGACCACATCAACAGTACAGATCAAATTAGTTACAGATCAAGTTTTAAAGTGCACTTCCAAGTTGTATCCAAGTTTAATTCATATAAGAGTCAATTAAGCTTAATTTACTTCAATATTGTTTCAATAAACAAATAATTTCTTTTTTGTTGCTCAACCCAAAAGAAATTAAACCAATTCCAAATTTCTATAGGCCGTCAACAGATTTAATGAAAAGTAACTAAAATGATCCTAAAAGGATGAAATTACAAAAATCAAAGGATTTATTTAATACCTTACGTATATATATTCTATTCGGCCACAAAATTAACAAAAAGAGAATGATCTTTTAATCACTAAGACCACTTTTAAATCTCAAATACATAAATGGAGTGGGCGTTTCGCCACCGCATTTCTATTTCATAAAAGGAACCCAAATACATAAAACGAACGACTCACCGTCGAGTGGTTGACACAAAACACCTAATACAATCCTCCGGCCGCGTTAATTTGGCTTGATACAGCGGGGTTCTCTCATGATTTATGAACACACCGAGCGCAACCAGCTAGCCACAGCGTTAGCAGTTCAATAATGGCGGAGTTCACCTCTGACCCGGAAGATGTCAAGATGGAATAGTCCATGTTAGTAGGGGGATACAGAAATCGACCGTTTTTTGTATTGCGTTTTTAATGATCTTTTCATCGTAACTATAATTATTTTTATGTTAAACGTACATTGACAAGCAGGAGCAATGTTAGGAATGTAGGTGACTGGCCGGGGCGGGGCCCCTGCTGATTGGGGGCCTAAGGCAACGGCCTCGTTTGCCTATATGGTAGATCCGCGTCTGTCCAGAGGTGAGGGGCAGAGCAGGTGAAGGCCCTGCTCCCCATGGTGGAGAGGCGGGCAGAGGCGGGCAGAGGGTTCTGTCTGCGATAGGACCTAAACCAACTCAGTGCAGTACCACAGATACCCAGTTGGTACAGTAAGCATGATATTAAAATGTTGTGGTCCACAGTGTCAAAGGCAACGGTTAGGTCGAGCAGGACAAGAACATCATGTTCACCAGAGTCATCGTTAAAAACTCTAACTAGAACTGATTCTGTGCTGTGCCAAGTTTTGGAGCCAGACTGAAAAACCTCCAGAATACTGTGCTCATCCAAAAAAACATTTTACCTGGTAACATACGTTTTATTTAATTTATTTTATGAAAAACAAGGCAGCTTGGAGTTTGGTCTAGGCTAGGCATTTTAAGCAGGGGTTGCACGTTTAAAACTTATCGGGACAACACCTGAGGATAGACTGCTATTTATAACAGCAAGGATCACCTGCTTGATGCTGGGAAAAAAACTTTTAAAAAACAAGGGGGGGGGGCAAGGTCACGAGGGGAACCTGATGGCTTAGGGGAGACTCTGTCACATGTTTCCAACAGACACTCACAATACGTTTAGTTCTGCCAGGTCTGACCAACATCCTCCCCCACCATCGGAACAACTCACCACCAGGTAGTGGTCAGTTGACAGCTCCGCCCTTCTCTTCACCTGAATGTCCAAGACATGCGGCTGCAGATCAGATGAGATGACAACAAAGTCAATCATCGAACTGCGACCTAGGGTGTCCTGGTACCAAGAACACATGTGGACACCCTTATGCGTGTGATTATGTATATATGATGTGTGTGTGTGTGTGTATGTATGTGTGTGTGTGAGTGTGTGTGTGTGAACAAACTGGTAGTGCGTGTGTGTGTGAGAGAACTGGTGAAATTTTGAAAGTTTTTTTATGTATGGTATATTTGAGGGGCGAGGTATGATATGTATGTAGTATATATTGTGTCTGTATTTGTGTTTAATGGTTTTCTCATCCACTTACAAAAATCCGTTACTCTTGTTAAACATCAACCTGTCCGGGGACTACAGGCGGAAATTAGTATTATTACTATAACCTGGCACAATGCATCTTTCCTGTTTTTGTAGGTCAATGTATTGTTGTGCACTGTCCCTGAGAAAACAAATAAATCATCATCATCATCATGCTTGAACATGATGTTCGTTATAGACAATCCATGAGGAGTATGTAGTAATTTAATGAGGGATAAGGTATTTAAACACTTACTGGGCCACCATTATTGTAATGATATAGGAGTTATTGGTCAGTTTACTGACTTACCTATATTTTTAGATGCGCAGGTCTGAGCAGACTTTATCTGCACAAACTTGCCACCAATTCGCGAGTTCATCCTTTTTCCGGTATTAACTTGCTTTCACTGTGACTAGACAAAATGTAATTTCACAAGAGACTTCAATTTAGGTTGGTCTACCAGAAAATAGACCTTTTATTTAAATTATCATGAAAGTACATTAAACATTTGTATCGATATTAGCTCTGATTTAATAACTACGTTGATGTAACAAATCTATAGGCCGTTTGTGTAATCAAACACTTACGAGGTCAGTTTACTGACTTACCTATAGTTTACATGAAAGATCCAAGCAGATTTGATCTACCCAAACCTACCATCACTTTCAAGGGGTCTCAACTTTTTCAGAATAAATCAATAAATCGGTGATGTGATTAGCCAGAAATGTAATTTCACGAGAGACTTCAACTTATGTTGGTCTATCAGAAAATAGACCTTTTATTGAAACTATCACAAAAATTACATTAAACATTTGTATCGATATTAGCTCTGATTTAATAACTACGTTGACAAGAATTCAAATTAAAAACAAACAGACAGTTAGGAACTTTTCTGTTGGTACATTTACTTGACAGATTAAAAGCTTATGAAAAATAAGAAATAGGAGGAAGAAATAAAGTGAAAGCTAAGTTAACTGAAATTGATTAATTTGAACCAACCAGGGTGGCAGCCTTCCCCAAACAGGTCCAGCTGTACTTCCGACACGTGCAACATACAAACAAGCCTCTTTACCTGGTGACGATACGTCCCCTGGAGATGAGGGCTGAGAAGTTTGTGGACACTAACGGACTGGGTGGTCCCGTTCACATCCAGTCGACTTCGTGCGTGTATGGCTGGATCAGATGAGCCGGGAGCACGATTTCACCGGCAGGAACAGGCCCCAATCGCACTGACGGATTTTCAAAATAAACTTCAGAAAACAAAATCTTTCAGAAATGAGTGTTTGGAGGCACAGCAAGGCTTTGCCGTGACTCCAGCTGAGACGTGGGTCTATTTGACACACTGACCGGAACGTCTCCAGCTTTCCCAGAGGAGAGAAGCAAGTTGCGAGTTAGTTCTCTCAAAAGCACTAAAGAAAAATGCAGGAAATGACCTTTATATGGGAGGCGGGGTCTTCCCCACCTCCTTAATGACTACTGGCTGGTTTTAACAAAATAAGAGATGGGTTTTCATCTCATAGGCAGAATGGTCTCTGAAGGACGACAGGAAAACTGTTTACATAAGCGGCCAGATGGACTGGCCTGTGAGCACAGAGAATGTTATGGCTAACTTCATAGACAAAACAGAGAAGGAAGCTGCACAGCCTTTACGTCCCAGATTCAGAACCTGCTTGCTCTTGCAGAAATAAAACCAGCAGAAGGTCACACTCATGCAAGTAACAGATCATCATTAAAATGACAAAATATACTGTAGATCAATTCTGAATTAACACACATTAAAAAGAAAGTTCAATCTGATTAATTAGTGTCCATTAATTCATAATAATTGTTAACCAAAATAGTGTCCACTCGTCTCCTTGAGGGTTTCAAGAAGGTGTAACACTGAGAGTTTCAAAGAGATGCAGAGAGGTGTACTTGAAGGTCAAGACAGAGGGCCTATATCACTACAGTCCCCCTTTTTGGAAGTCATCGCCTGTCCTTGGAGATGAGTTCCAACACGAAAGGATACCACCGAATGTCTCTGACCTCTATGTAATCCAGCAAGTGGAAAAAAAAAAGTAAAAAAAAAAGTTCAAAATTATACTCCCATAATGTTTTTGGAAATTCCATACTGTTCGTAGGTAATCCCATTGCGGTAAGCTTTCAATCCTTTGGAAAACATAGTCTGTTAACCCATGGAAAACTGAGTCTGTGATCCCTTGGAAACAAAGTCTTATAATCCACAACGGTAAATCCACAACGATGGGGGTTATTGATTTCATCAGCAAGAATGGTTTTTAATCAGCATGTAGAGGGGATCCCTCGATTGAAGCAGAGGAGGCGGGCCTTGGATGAAGGTTGAAGACCAACGTTGGATCAGCAGGTCCCCACATCGAAGGTTGCAGGCTGGATGGCTTCCAGTCGGTGCCACCCTGGTTCAATGTGTCATGCAATTATGTGGTTTTAGGTGGGCTTATGATAGGGATTCTACATTAAGCCTTACCTATATGCACCTGGTATGTAAGCTATCATGGATTAGATCAGCTACAATTACCAATTAAGGGGTGGATCAATGCTGTAAAAATCAGATATAGGGATCTATACCTATAGAAATGTGGAGGGCTTCTGTAACGAAGGCCTCTTCATTCAAACTATTCCTCCATTCATTATTTAGTTTAGGTTAAACTAAAATAAAAAAATGAAATCTAGTTTGGTCTAAATGTCTGTTGTCTTTTAGACGAACGACGCAAGATTTGGTATTCCCTATAAATTTTGAAGTCTATGGCGAGACTCATCAAAATGAATAGATCTAGAATAGAAACGATCGAATCGGTCCTACCTAAATGATTGGGAGATCAGTGTAGATTATAGTACCTTAAGTAGTATTCATCTACAATGACTCTTCAAAGATTGAGATCTTTAACAAAAATGAACAGCATGTTGGCATAGTTAAATCCATTTAAGTCTTCAACTAATCAACAATCACTTTTTTTGGCTGGGAGTGTTCAGAAAACAATAACAACTTCAATAACAACAAAAGTAGCAATCAAGCAACTAAAAACAACGTTTCACTACGTCAAACTCACTCTGGTCGTCAGATTCCAACGTGTCACACACAAGAAAAACAGTTCTTAGCTTTATAACTGATGTCAATTAAATCCTGTAGATTTAAACGGTTGTTAAGGTCATTTTTTTTGTGGGTTTTATGCTTAGCGTCTCTAAGTTCTAGTTGGAACGGTTTCTTTTCGCAACCAGTATAGTTTAAACTGTTTAGTTTATTTACTATCCTGTGCTTGGACGACCTTGTTTTCCCATGAAGTCTGTGAGTTTGCGAGATCTTTGTCGTTTGTGGGGTTATTGAAATCTTTGTCCTTGACATGGGCATGACCTAACATCACCCCCCTGTGGTCATGAGGGACCACGCGCACGGGTGTGGACGTCCGTCCATGGGCACGAGTTAGGATGCCATTGTTTAGTTTATGCTGTTTACGCAGCTTAGAGTAGACAGCACACAGGAACCCTTCCGGTTTCGGCCAACGTATCTCTGTACGTTTACCTCTTTCTGCGTAATTCAGGTGTGTCACAACTGTCGGCGCAGTCGCAAGAGTGTCTGACTGGTCAGACTGCGACAGGTCACTGTCGATGTGATGTATGTCTTCCCACTTCATGACTGAAGAGGTGCTCTTTGAGTCTGTAAGAACTATGTCATCTCTGAGTAGTTCTAGATTCAAATGCTCTTGAACCAAGGTTTCATTGAAAGCTTGGCTGATAGCCGAATTACCTGTCCCAGAGGACAGCACAGCGTTCTCGGTGTGTGATCCTCGGATCTCTACACCGTCCCCTACCTGTGGTAGGAAGTGTGGGTTCATACCCCTTTTGTTTGAGAAGGGATCCTCAAAATCTGTAACAATGAAGTCCAAGTGACTGCCAGCGTGTAGTAGACTGTCACCTTGTGGACTCAGATGTCCTTGAACCAAGACTTCACTGAAAGCCTGGCTGTTTGCCGAATTACCTGTCCCACCGGACAGTACAGCGTCATCAATGTGGGACCCTTGGATCTCCACACCTTCTTCCACATGTGGTAGGTAGTGTTCAGTGAGTGCTGAAGGTGTCAGCTCACAGAGGAGGTTCTCGTTTTGGGCCAGAGTCTGGTCCAACTGTTGAGTCTCACCTGTAGTTGAAGGTTCACTTACCGGGCTTGTGGTCTCGGTTGGGGAATCCCATGTGACCTCAGCGGTACTTGTTGTTAGACAGTCAGTGTCCTGACCATGGGGAGGCACCACGATCGGCATTGGACTGTTCACTGTAGCCCACATTGTCTGATTGCCATAATTTATAATCGCTTCAAAGCGATTTATAAAATCCTGGCCAACCACAAATGGAGTCTGGAGTGAGTCAAGTTCAGACACATATACCGGGTGGTATAGTGACATTTCGCCAATCTACATATGAACCATGGCTATTAGGGTTGTTCTCATCTTTGCGAGGCCCTGTTGCTCACCATAAGTGTATTTCACAAAGGGTATTTGCCTGTCAACATCGTTAACGGCGGTCCTTAGCTCCTCAAACAGTTCGGCTGACATGATAGACACGTCTGAGCCGCAAACCAGGAGTGCTTCTTGCGAGAGGACCCCTTCCAATGTGAGTGGCAGGTAAGCGCTCTTAGCTCTCCCCCTTTTTATAAAGTTACACAGAAACCCTGATGCATGCTCAATAATCCAGGTAGAAAAATCCAAAAAAGCTAAGTCTGGTCCTCTGGACATTTGTTTGGTTTGGTTTGTTTTGTTTTTTGAATGTCCAGAGGACCAGACTTAGCTTTTTTGGATTACACAGAAACCGTTTAGGTTTTTCCACACGTGTCTGTGTACGTGTGACTCTGTCTGTGTAATCGTCGTCGCTGCCAGCATCATGATGGCTGTCTGCCTCATGACCTTCAGGATGTGGATTTTCAGCAATTTGTTTGCTGTCAGCATCTTTGTCAGTGTTGACGTTGTAGATGTCAACGGTGTGCACTGAGTTGTTGCAAAAGGCAGTGCTACGCGTCGCTTCGTCAGGTTGAACAACGTTGTTTGTGTTATCATCAAGGACAACGTCACACGTTGTGTCAGCTTGGTCAACCACTGTAACATTCAAATCATTTGACAAACAACTCACAACCTCAGTCACGTCAACGCACGGAGGCGCCGTTTCCATAATCTGGAGCATGTGTGACTCTTTGCATGTCTCGAACTATGCAGTTCGAGGGGCAGGGGCAGGAGGGCCGCTTCTCGTGGGTACATGTTGGAACCGACCATTGTTCAATGGTTCACGGTGCCCATGCAACCTCCTTCGAATCTCACCCACTGTGAGACCCATGAGAGAACTCTTTTGGTTCGATCCAAACCATCTGGGTTCATCTAGAGAGCGAACAACAGCCTTATGTGGTTCTCTGCTCATCTCAGGGTCTTCAACCTGAGGGGCAAGGGCAGCAGAACTCCCCGCGAACCGATCAGAGTCAATGTTCCAGCTGGACACAATCTGTGGTTTGTTATCATGAAAAACCTGTTCACATTCGCACTCTGAAGGAGAGGGAACCTCTTCTACTTCCTGCGAGTGGGATGTGACCTTTTGACCTGGGTACACCACTGAGGGTGTTTTCGCTGTTCGAGCATGTCAAAAAATTCCATAGCACATTGTTTAATTTCTGCCATGATACTCTCTTTGCAATTAACATTGAAGCGAACACATTTCATTATGAAAGGTATTAGATTCAAAGTGAAACGACTTTTAAACAGGTAATCTTCCTCAATTCCAGGGACAGTTTTATCCCCTGTGTAAACAGAGAGGAGCCTGTCGTAAAACACCAGGGGATGTTCACCTGGTTCCTGAAGGACGTTCTTTGCAGCTAAGTGCCTATCAAATGATGAATCAAGCCCACAATTTGTTGATGCACCTGCTAGAACGTCCATCTTTGTATTGATTTTCTGTGAAAAATCAAGTAAAGTGGGTCTCATTGCACAGTGTACAGTCCCACCATGTGATACCTACGGCAGTCAACATGGAGTCCAAGATGTGAAATCAAATAAAAATCAGTGATTTTTATTAATTTGTCGACCTGTGACAAGGTCAAACAAAATCGGCTGTCGTGGTATCAGGAGCCTCATGTGCAGAGGCCGCCATCTCATCTGGAAATTTGTGAAACACAAATTAAATGAAGCCACCGTAGAGAGCAAGGCCAACCAGCTTGTTATTCTAAATAAACTTGTATCTAAAATAAATAGGAGCACCTGTGTGCAGCTGCTCAGTAACATCCAAGACGTGAAATTTAACAAAAATCAGTGATTATTATTAAATTGTCAACCCATGAGACGACCATCAAGGTCGGCTAGTTTTGTGTGATTCTTTGTGAGAACCAAGACAAAAGATGCCACATCTGTGTTATTTTAAACATGCAGTTTAAAATAAACAGGGACAGACAGCTTGTTTTGCACAGAATTGATGACAAAAGTGTCAAGTTTTATCAAAATGCAGACATGTCTGTATTAAATCTGTGTAGCTGTTCTGCCATCTACATGCGATTATATGTGAAAATCAAATGAAGAATGCTGCGTGAGTCTTTTACGTCAACTATACTCCATTCACCCTAATTAAAAAAACAGGAAAGTTGACCTCAGACTGAATTGCATCAAACTGTAGTCTAACGCAACCAGCACCCAGCAGGTGGGGGTGTGCAGCGCTGGATAAGTTTATCACAGCGACCGCAATTCTCTTTCTGACCGCTATAGAGGCGTTGTTGTCACCTGTGAGCGAAGCTGCAGCTTTTAGCCCACACAGACATCCAACAACGGACGAAAAGCATCAATCAGACAGATCTAAAGTGTTACGTGATACAGCTTTAGAACCCTAGGCTCACAAAAACGAAACATGTGAGCAAAATCGGTTGAACTGTGAAACCTTTTAAACTGCGTTTAAAAGAAATAAGGTCGGTCCTCATAAAACAGTTGCAACTCCCGGCGTCACGTGACCTGGTCACATGGCGATCGGCAGTTTCAGAGCAACTGACTCAATCCACCCATTGAAATCTCAAAAACACCGCATTTAAACAGTCTTTTCAATGATAGTAATGGACAAACAAGCATGAAGCCTGTAAGAGCAGGTTTACCGAAGTGAAAGTTGACGAGGAGTGGGCTCCCCCACCCCGCAAGCGTCAACACTTACAGCGTAACCGACCAATCACAACGAAGACAGAACTGTAGTTCTAAAACCCAAGTGTTCATGGGAAATTGTGTCTTCCAAACCTAACGCCACCCACGTGTGACGCGCCGTTCGAGCGGTGTGTTCACGGACCTGCGGTCGGTCGAACAAAAGCGTGGAACAGACTTTTCAACGTTCTAAAACAGTCATAAATATCGCAAAACACCGCGGTTAAGCCAGTCTTCGACGATATCACGTGCATAGAACCCAAACAACACAGATAAACTGTCAGAAATGTGTGCAAAAATGAATCTGACAACCAGAGTCTACAGAAACCAACTTTTTTGAACACGACACACAATGGACCAATCACAGCGCTTTAAGCAGCCATCTTGCCTCGGTAATGCTAACGTTAGCTCGACCCAGAGAGTTCTGGACACTCTTTCACAAAATAAACGTATTTTTACACCGCAGAAAATTCTGTAAATGAGCTCAAACACATCCAGGCTAACTCCCACGCCCCCCAAAGAAGGCAGCACGCTAACTGTGTACAACAACGGACTTTACGTCACTCGGAACCGGATCCCGTCCGGTCCAATCTGAGAGGGTCCAATCGAACCTCACAACACACGTTGTAACAGAAAAAGGCACTTAATGGAGCAGCAAAATAATGTGTGACACAGCTTTTCAACAGCAATCTGCAGAAGTAATAAAATGAAGTAGATGTGACACGGCGGTCACAAAACGAAAAAATGCATGCAGCCTCGCGACACGTAATAAAACGTCTCACAAACACAGACAAAACATTCATATGCAGCTTCAATCATACGTTGAAATGTGAAAGAAAAGATCATTCTAACGGGAAACGCACCAGACAATGCCACGATTAGCAATCTTTGAGACACTCACCAGCCAAAACTATTCTATAAGTCCACAACAGGATGCAAACTATGCCAACAAAACCGTAACACATAGACTACAAAAACAACTTAATCAATTTAATCTTTCAGAAGACCTGTTCACGGGCCACCAATATGTAACAAATCTATAGGCCGTTTGTGTAATCAAACACTTACGAGGTCAGTTTACTGACTTACCTATAGTTTAGATGAAAGATCCGAGCAGATTTTATCTACCCAAACCTACCATCAGTTTCACGGGGTCTCAACTTTTTCAGAATAAATCAATAAATCGGTGATGTGATTAGCCAGAAATGTAATTTCACGAGAGACTTCAACTTATGTTGGTCTACCAGAAAATAGACCTTTTATTGAAACTATCACAAAAATTACATTAAACATTTGTATCGATATTAGCTCTGATTTAATAACTACAGGTAGTCCCCGACTTACGAGCGAGTTCCGTCCCTAGGGGGCGCTCGTATGTCAAAAATTCGTAAGTAGGATCACATAGTAAAAAAAAAAAAAAATTTTTTTTTTTTTTTTTACTTTTTTTTATTTTATTTTTTTATAAATGAATACATGTACAGTACTGGACAGTCACCAAGCACTTAGCCTATCCTAACACAGTTTTTAAAGATGAAGGAATAAGTTGAATTGTCTCCCTTTCACATAAAGGGAGCAAGCTCCCTATGGAGCCTGCAGGGAGGAGGGAGACAATTCAACTGACTCCTTCATCTTTAAAAACTGTGTTAGGATAGGCTAAGTGCTTGGTGACTGTACAGTACTGTACATTTATCTATTTATTAAAAATATACAGTATATACAGTATTTTTATTTTTTATTGTTTTTTATTTATAAATAGATAAATGTACAGTACTGTACAGTCACCAAGCACTTAGCCTATCCTAACACAGTTTTTAAAGATGAAGGAATCAGTTGAATTGTCTCCCTCCTCCCTGCAGGCTCCATAGGGAGCTTGCTCCCTTTATGTGAAAGGCAGACAATTCAACTTATTCCTTCATCTTTAAAAACTGTGTTAGGATAGGCTAAGTGCTTGGTGACTGTCCAGTACTGTACATGTATTCATTTATTAAAAAAAAAAAAGTAAAAAAAAATATATATATATTATTATTTTTTTTTTAAATGAGATGCATGCTCGTAAGCCCGGGACCTCGTAAGTCAGAGCGCTCGTAAGTCGGGGACTACCTGTACGTTGACAAGAATTCAATTTAAAAACAAACAGACAGTTAGGAACTTTTCTGTTGGTACATTTACTTGACAGATTAAAAGCTTATGAAAAATAAGAAATAGGAGGAAGAAATAAAGTGAAAGCTAAGTTAACTGAAATTGATTATTTTGAACCAACCAGGGTGGCAGCCTTCCCCAAACAGGTCCAGCTGTACTTCCGACACGTGCAACATACAAACAAGCCTCTTTACCTGGTGACGATACGTCCCCTGGAGATGAGGGCTGAGAAGTTTGTGGACACTAACGGACTGGGTGGTCCCGCTCACGTCCAGTCGACTTCGTGCGTGTATGGCTGGATCAGACGAGCCGGGAGCACGCTTTCACCGGCAGGAACAGGCCCCAATCGCACTGACGGATTTTCAAAATAAACTTCAGAAAACAAAATCTTTCAGAAATGAGTGTTTGGAGGCACAGCAAGGCTTTGCCGTGACTCCAGCTGAGACGTGGGTCTATTTGACACACTGACCGGAACGTCTCCAGCTTTCCCAGAGGAGAGAAGCAAGTTGCGAGTTAGTTCTCTCAAAAGCACTAAAGAAAAATGCAGGAAATGACCTTTATATGGGAGGCGGGGTCTTCCCCACCTCCTTAATGACTACTGGCTGGTTTTAACAAAATAAGAGATGGGTTTTCATCTCATAGGCAGAATGGTCTCTGAAGGACGACAGGAAAACTGTTTACATAAGCGGCCAGATGGACTGGCCTGTGAGCACAGAGAATGTTATGGCTAACTTCATAGACAAAACAGAGAAGGAAGCTGCACAGCCTTTATGTCCCAGATTCAGAACCTGCTTGCTCTTGCAGAAATAAAACCAGCAGAAGGTCACACTCATGCAAGTAACAGATCATCATTAAAATGACAAAATATACTGTAGATCAGGGGTCACCAACCTTTTTGAAACTGAGAGCTACTTTGTGGGTACAGAGTCATGCAAAGGGCACCAGTTGGATAAACTCTTCGGAAATAACAAAGCGTAAATTGAAGAAAATGTATAATAAACATATTTTTAAGAACATATTTTTAAGATAGACATTTTAAAATATATATAAATACAAAAAAAGAATAATAAACTGAATGAAATTATATTTTAAATGCAGCTTAGTAGTGAGTTGTGCTATTTTTAGAACTGGTCCGCCGGCACTTCAAATGGTCCTTGGGGGCACCCGGGTGCCCGCGGGCACCACGTTGGTGACCCCTGCTGTAGATCAATTCTGAATTAACACACATTAAAAATAAAGTTCAATCTGATTAATTAGTGTCCATTAATTCATAATAATTGTTAACCAAAATAGTGTCCACTCGTCTCCTTGAGGGTTTCAAGAAGGTGTAACACTGAGAGTTTCAAAGAGATGCAGAGAGGTGTACTTGAAGTTCAAGACAGAAGGCCTGTATCACTACAAGAATTCAAATTAAAACAGACAGTTAGGAACTTTTCTGTTGGCACATTACTTAATTTCACTGTGTTAAGAAAAGGAAGAAATAGGAGGAAGATTATAAGTGAAAGCTAAGTTAACTGAAGTTGGTTATTTTGAACCAGACTGGGTGACACCTTTTTCCCACACGAGCAAACTGCTGGGCTCCCGCACGCTCAAACACACCACGACTCGTTACCTGTTGACGGTTCGTCTCTTGGAGATAAGAGTGGAGAAGTGTCTGGACACACACGTGGATGGGTTTGTCCAACGGCCGTCCAGTTGAAACTTCAGCGTGTGTGGCTGAGTCACGATACGAGGAAACTCGCCTCCCTCGGCAGGAAACAAAGGTCAAGCGCGCTGACTGATTTTTTAAAATAAAACTTCAGAAAACAAATTCTTCCAGAAGATGAGTGAATGAGTTACAGTAAGCTTTACTGTAACTCCAGCTGAAACGTGGGTCTAGTTGACACAATGACCGGAACGTCTCCAGCTTTTTCCAGAGAAGAAAACCAAGTTCTTAGGAGGTTCTTCCCTTTGACTCTAAAGTCAAAATAGGAAGTGCACCTTTATATGGGAGGCAGGGTCTCCCCCACCTCCTTAATAACTACTGGCTGGTTTTAACAAAATAAGAGATGGATTTTCATCTGATAGGCAGAACTGTCTCTGACGGACAACAGGAAAACTGTTTACAGAATCGGCCAGATGGCCTGCTTGTGAGCACAGAGAATATTATGGCTAACTTTCACAGACAAAACAGAGAAGGAAGTTGCAAGTTAAAAGTTTACCATGGCTCATGTCCCAGATTCAGAACCTGCTTGTTCTTGCAGAAATAAAACCAGCAGAAGGTCAAAACTCATGAAAGTAACAGATCATCATTAAAATGACAAAATATACTGTAGATCAATTCTGAATTAACACACATTAAAGAGAAAGTTCAATCTGATTAATTAGTGTCCATTAATTCAAAATAATTGTAAAAAATATAAGTGTCCACTTGTCTCCTTGAGGGCTTCAAGAAGGTGTAACACTTAGAGTTTCAAAGAGATGCAGAGAGGTATACTTGAAGGTCAAGACAGAGGGCCTGTATCACTACAGTCCCCCTTTTTGGAAGTCATCGCCTGTCCTTGGAGATGAGTTCCAACATGAAAGGATACCACCGAATGTCTCTGACCTCTATGTAATCCAGCAAGTGGAAAAAAAAAAGTCAAAAAAAAGTTCAAAATTATACTCCCATAATGTTTTTGGAAATTCCATACTGTTCGTAGGTAATCCCATTGCGGTAAGCTTTCAATCCTTTGGAAAACATAGTCTGTTAACCCATGGAAAACTGAGTCTGTGATCCTTTGGAAAACAAAGTCTTATAATCCACAACGGTAAATCCACAACGATGGGGGTTATTGATTTCATCAGCAAGAATGGATTTTAATCAGCATGTAGAGGGGATCCCTCGATTGAAGCAGAGGAGGCGGCCCTTGGATGAAGGTTGAAGACCAACGTTGGATCAGCAGGTCCCCACATCGAAGGTTGCAGGCTGGATGGCTTCCAGTCGGTGCCACCCTGGTTCAATGTGTCATGCAATTATGTGGTTTTAGGTGGGCTTATGATTGGGATTTTACATTAGGCCCTACCTATATGCACCTGGTATGTAAGCTATCATGGATTAGATCAGCTACAATTACCAATTAAGGGGTGGATCAATGCTGTAAAAATCAGATATAGGGATCTATACCTATAGAAATGTGGAGGGCTTCTGTAACGAAGGCCTCTTCTTTCAAACTATTCCTCCATTCATTATTTAGTTTAGGTTAAACTAAAATAAAAAAAATGAAATCTAGTTTGGTCTAAATGTCTGTTGTCTTTTAGACGAACGACGCAAGATTTGGTATTCCCTATAAATTTTGAAGTCTATGGCGAGACTCATCAAAATGAATAGATCTAGAATAGAAACGATCGAATCGGTCCTACCTAAATGATTGGGAGATCAGTGTAGATTATAGTACCTTAAGTAGTATTGATCTACAATGACTCTTCAAAGATTGAGATCTTTAACAAAATGAACAGCATGTTGGCATAGTTAAATCCATTTAAGTCTTCAACTAACATTAATCAAAACCTCTTTTGGCTGGGGGTGTTCAGAAAACAATAACAACTTCAATAACACAAAAGTAGCAATTAAGCAACTAAAAACAACGTTTCACTACGTCAAACTCACTCTGGTCGTCAGATTCCAACGTGTCACACACAAGAAAAACAGTCTAAACTGTTTAGTTTATTTACTATCCTGTGATTGGACGACCTTATTTTCCCATGAAGTCTGTGAGTTTGTCAGATCTTCGTCATTTGCGGAGTCATTGAGCGCCTCAAAAGGTTTGATTTGATTTTGATGTACCCACTTAACAATTGGCCGTTTGCGACCTTTGCTGATTTTGATTCCGTAGACAACTGAGGACACTTTGTCTGTTATCAAATGAGGTCCCGTCCACCTGGGCATTAGTTTGCGGGCGAGAGTACCGGTCCCGGACCCTCCTTTCCCGGCTGTGGGGGCGAAAGTATAGTACAAGACTCTGTCTCCCACTTGGAGTTCATCATGGGAAGCCTTCTGGTCATAGTACGCCTTGCGTCCCTCAGCAGACCTTTCCAGGTTTTGCTGGGCAAAAGCAAAAGTGTCTCGGAGGTGTACATTCAAGTCTTTCATGTATTGTTGAGTGGTGTAGGCTGTTGCCATGGTGGCGTCACCTGGTTGGTACAACAGGTGTAGAGGGAGAGTCATTTGTCGACCGGTCATCATCTCGAAGGGAGAGACGCCAGTTGATGTGTGTGGAGTGGCCCTAATGGCCATCAGGACCAAAGGGAGTTTCACGTCCCAGTCCTTGTGGTTTGCGGCTACGTATTTCTTCAAAATACTCACCACCGTTCTGTTTGCTCTCTCTACTTGTCCTGAAGATTGTGGGTGGTAGCCAATATGGAAATCAGCTTTGACGCCAAGCGTCTTCCACAGTTCTTTCATCACTTCACCTGTGAAGTGTGTACCTTGGTCTGAGTTCACCCTAAGGGGAAGTCCAAACCTGGAGAATACATGATTCACTAGCAAAATAGCAGTAGTTTGTGCTGTGTCATTAGGAGCTGGTAGGCATTCTACCCATTTGGTAAATGCACAGGTTACCATGAGGAAATATTTATTTCCTCTAGAGCTCTTATGCCTCTTATCAACAGGTCTGGTTCCTGTAAGGTCCCATTGTGGCTAGTTTGGGCCAGTTCCTATGGGACCGGTTTATTTCTGTACCCACTGCACGCTTAGGACCCCTTTAGTGGGCGTGAAGTTCTCCTGCAGTGGGCGGGTAATTCTCCTGCAGTGGGTGGATCATTAATATCAACGCTTCTAACCAGCTGGTGGCGCTAGTGATACATTAAGCTCTTTATTAACCACTAACACACACATTAGAAGAAGAGCTGGAAAAGAACACACAACCAAAGTGGATGAGCTTGTTTCTTTTTTGAACATTCTGCTTTGTCTGTGGCTTTTTCAGCCACAGACAAATGTTCATATACAGTATATATATATATATATATATATATATATATATATATATATATATATATATATATATATATATATATGTGTGTGTATATATACACATATATGTATATATATTGTATATACATACATGTGTACACATACAAACATATGCGTGAGTATATATATATATATATACACACACACACGTGTTTATATATATACATATATATAATATCCGCTCATTCTCAATCAGTTCATCTGGACAGTTTCTTTTTAGTAGAAACGTTTCACCCTCACTCCAGAGGGCTTCGTCAGTCAGAGCAGTCCAAAGCAAACTGAAGCTACCCCACCAAGTAAACAACTTAAGTGGACCAACCAGTTTGCTGTAGCCAAGATGGTTTCTGGGGGCTTGTCCCTCGTCGACTCCTCCCAGGCAGGCAGACATGTCCAAAGTGGTTCAAGACCAGAAAGTTCATTCTCAATAGTCCAGGTATCAAATCCGCTCATTCTCAATCAGTTCATCTGGACAGTTTCTTTTTAGTAGAAACGTTTCACCCTCACTCCAGAGGGCTTCGTCAGTCAGAGCAGTCCAAAGCAAACTGAAGCTACCCCACCAAGTAAACAACTTAAGTGGACCAACCAGTTTGCTGTAGCCAAGATGGTTTCTGGGGGCTTGTCCCTCGTCGACTCCTCCCAGGCAGGCAGACATGTCCAAAGTGGTTCAAGACAAGAAAGTTCATTCTCAATAGTCCAAAATATCAAAGCAACTTTATTTAAATACTGTAAATGTTACATGTCAATAAAATTGTAACAGTTTAAAAAAATGAAAGATTGGTGTTATTTGTAGAAACAGAAAAACATATTACTAAATCTGCAGTTATGTATGAAATATGAACTTAAAATATCATCACTGGAATCTTAACTTGTTGTTCCAAAACATGTAACAATAATTAAAAGTAAAATTTGGCCAATAGCTCAGGTAAAAATGCTGACCTGTAGAACATTTCTACATTTTTCACTGCTTCTGTAAAGAACTCACCATCAGACACAATCCTCTGTGAATAAAGTCATCTGACCCAGAACTAAAGTTCTTTAGTTTGTAGCAGGTCGCTTTTGTAAAAGAGTCCACGAGGCTCAATGAGATTTACCTGACTAAATAAAGGTTGAATGAAAAACACCATGAAGTCACAGTACCCCTGCTCCGTCACAAACTGAGCTTGTTTGACATCTGCTGAGTTCATAGGACCTGTTTGTGTTGTCAATGCAGGACTGTTTTTTTTTTTTTACTGAGGCACCGAGGACATCTTTGGCACAATGTGGACAAGGTGCAGGAGAGCAGAGCATCAGGAGAAGCTCTGAGGTCTGTTCGGCTGCAGTTGATGTGTAGTCTGGAGTCACAAGATCAGATCCTGATGCAGCAGTTCAGCGATGGCTTCATATGTCTGGCTGGCTGTTTTCACTGCCCCATCTGGCAAACAACACAAAATTATTGTTATAATCTCCTCTAAACATCATTATCCTTTGCTTTTATCTGTAATTTTCAAAGTTTGGAGTGTTTCTGTCATGGCATACTTGCTTTACAGTGCAGTGACTTGTCCCATCCTTCTCCAAGGACACCCACGGCTAGAGGATCTTTACACAGGAACTGACTGATTAACCTGAAATAAATCACATTACACATTAATACAGGCCTATAGGCCTAAGTGACAAATTTATGGATTTTTCCCCATATTTATAAACCATTTTTGGACTGAGATATGACCGTTTCCATTTATTCTGACTGAACCAAATCAAACCAAATACAAAAACAGAAGTAACTTGTATGGCATGAAGTTGGCGGTTGTATCACGTAATATGAAAACGTGGCTATAATGATAAATTCAAAAAAGTTCAAGACAAAAACAACTGGACTTTATTTATTATACTATGCTTTAGACTATTTTTTTCCTTCCTTGCACTTTTTAGAATTTACCATGTCCTGGATGACTGAGAATCTTCACTCGCTATTATCGACTCAAACGGCCTGCCATACCCCACATTCTGCTCTGCTTCGATCGAACCTTGAAAACAGCTGCCAACTCGGCGAATTTGACCATTAAAGTGCATTTATTAAGCAAATGATAGACTCAGACACACCTCCTCTGCTACAATTTCGAGCTAACAAATATTGTTTATGTGATTTTCTTGTTATATTTCAGAGAAACGAGCCGTTCCGCCATCTTTTTTTTTTTCTTTTTTTTCCTAAAAGCCTCTCGGCTGTTGCCTGAAGTCAGTCTCTGAAACGGTCTTTCCGCAGTCCAAAAAAGCTAAGAAACAGTTGCATGACTCACTGGAAATATGCTTAAAGTTAGAAAACACTCACCTGCGCAGACACCTCTTGAAAAATCTTTTCATTGCACGTCACTCCATCCAGCTCCCTCTGAATGTTTTCATCGGCCAGCAAATACAGAAAAGCCTGAACCTCCGCGTTTGACCACGGTTGTGACATAATTATTAGCCTGTGTTAATTCTCAAAAATGTGCTCCTCCAACTTGTTGTTCTAGAGTTTGGCGGGACGGCAGTTTGCATTTCCTGGAAGACTGAATCTTCTTCTTCTTCTTGGCGGATTGCAAACAACGTTCAGGTGCATACGCCACCTACTGGAGAAGACTGAATCTCCGCCCTCCGACCTAGGACTACGCCCCCTGACCAATCAGTGACCACACTGTGCTGATGTCATAACTGGACCCAACAAGAACCAGACCTTTGTACCTAGTTGAGGCAGGCACCAAAATAGGACCGGTTTCACGTGAACAGGACCCTGTGGGTACACCCCATAACTAGTTGTTAACTAGTTACGAACGAGCCCGAACGAGCGCGAACAGGACCTGTTGATAAGAGGCATTAGTGAGTGGCCCCACCCAGTCAAACTGGATGTCAGACCATGGAAATGAAATGCCTCTGCTTTGCAGTGGTGCTCTGTGGAGTGGTCTGGTAGGCTGAAACTGGGCGCAAATCAGACACCCGTCAATGTATTCCTTGACATCCTTTTTCATACCAGGCCAATAGGCAATTTGTTTCAATGCCGTCAGCGTGGCTTTCTCTCCTTTGTGTCCTGCGGACGGGAGATCATGGGCATGAACTAACATCACCCCCCTGTGGCCATGGGGAACCACGAACACTGGTGAGGACGCTGGTCCATGGGCAAAAGTTAGGATGCCTTTGATCAGTTTCAGCTGCGAGCGCAGATGATAGAGTACCCTGAGGTCAGGATCAGAATCCAGCTCGTCTTTGGACAGAGTATTATTGTCAGGGTCAGTCAGGTACAGCATCATGGACTTGATAGCAGGGTCCAACTTTTGCAGTCGGACGATGTCTGTGTCAGTCAGTGCAGGTCGTACCGAGACTGCGTTGTCGGCAGGTCTGGCTGCGGCCTGTGCACGTGTGACTGCCATAACCTCGACAGTAGGTTGTATTGGCAGAGTCTTGACCAACCAGGAGGGGTCAAAGGACCACAGCTGACCTTTATCGGCCCCATCTTTGGCTAAAGAATCTGCAATGTCATTATAGTACTTGTCATCGCCTGGGACTCTTGAATGTGCTGGAACCTTTTTCCAGTAGGTCTGTATGTCGTGTAATGTCACCAAGTGATCACACGCCATGAAGAGCTCCTTGTGTTTGACCGCCTTCCTGTCGCTTGTGAGAAAACCGTTCTGTTTCCACACAGCGAGATGACAGGCGAAACTCAACCGAGCATAGTTAGAGTCAGTACAGATGACTAGTGTCTTGATGGAATGTTCTACAACCAACTGGAGAGCTATTAGGATGCCCGCAATCTCAGCGTACTGAGAAGTCTGAGAGCCTAAGCTGTAGCTGAAAGTGCTCTGCTGTAGGTCACGGAGGAGTACCCCTCCAACACCTGCTCTGCAGATGTTGTCGTTGCGGAATGCAGACCCATCCACGTACAATGTTGTCATACCCTTACAGATATTATCATCAAAGAAGTGGTGATTTGGATCCTCCGTCACCAAGGGCCTTTCCTTAGCAGGCGGCTGGGTGGCTGGCACATCGTTTGTGCATTCCTGGCAGATAGCCAAGTCAGTGCCCAAATGTGACTTCTTATTTTGACCATAGCGGATGTCTAGGTCAAAACTCTGAAGCGCCATGAGCCACGTTGCAACACGTGAGTTTGTAACCACGCCATCTCTGATGCGTTGGCTGTTCAGGAAAGTCACCGGCTGGTGGTGTGTTTCAACAATGATCTTCTGTCCCCCAATGTAGCTGGAGAAATGTTTTACTGCCCACACCGTGGTCAGTAAAGCTTTCTCACAGTCCGAGAATTTCAACTCGGGGCCTGCCATTGTCTTGCTGGCGTAGGCCACTACACGTTTGTCTCTGTCGTGTATTTGGTACAGACCTGCACTCATGCAATGAGCTGAAAAGCCCACTTCCAAGTGAAACTCCTTGTTATAGTCTGGGTAGACTAGACATGGGGCTGACTTGATCCTGTCTATAAGAGCGTCCATCGCCTGCTGCTGTTTGTCAGTCCAGACAAACGGAACGTCTTTCTTCAGGAGAATAGTCAGCGGTTTAGCCAGGTCTGCATAGTTCTCTATGAATTGGTTCGAGTAATTACACACGCCAAGAAAACTTTGCAGTTCTTTGAGATTGGTGGGGACTTTGAGATTGTCAAGGCCTTGGGTACGAGTCAGTTATGGTTATACTCCGTCTGGACCTACAAGTAGGCCAACGTAGTCCACTTTGGATCTTCACCACTGGCATTTTGACAATGAAATCTTAGCACCAGCAGTTGTCAGTTGATTCAGAACGTGGTGGATCTCAGCCAAATGTGAATCGAGTGTCGGCTGTCTCAAAAGGACATCGTCCACGGAAATCAGTGTCCCACGCTTGTGGGCGTCTGGACATGCTTTGTTCAAGAAGATGTTGAACTATGCAGGTGAGTTAGCGTAGCCAAATGGACACCTGTTAAAGGTGTATTGACGACCACCAAAAGTGAAAGCAAGTTTGTACTGGTCCTCGTCACGCACGGGGATGGTCCAAAAACCAGAGGCGATGTCGAGGGTGGAAAAGTACTTACCATTGGTGACCTTGGGCAGTTCCTGTTGGAGCTGGGTCATGGGCCACCTGGATAAGGGAACTTGTTTGTTCAGCTTTCTGTAGTCAATGGTGAGTCTCCATTTACCATTTGGTTTTAACACCGGCCATATAGGCGCAGAGTAAGTGCTGTTACAGTATCTGATGATACCTTTTCCCAACAAGTCATCAATGATATCTCTGATAGGTTCATGAGCTGCCAGAGGAATCTTGTATTGTCTGACGAACGCAGGTGGAGCGTCAGGTGGGGTTGGGATGCTTACTTTGTGGATCGTGGTCAACCCACAATCCATAGAGTCAGTCGAGAATGATTTCTCGTATTTTAAGAGAACTTTGCGAAGCTTGTCCCTTTCTTCATCAGTTTTCAGGGCGTCGGCCTGAGCGACCACCTGTTCAATCTGTGAAGCAACCGAGGTGGGTTCTTGTTCATTGGGGAGCTCCATTGAGACCCTGTCAGTGTCGTAAAACCTGTCTACAGGTAGGGCACTATAAGTTTGAAGGCCAAGACTTTTTCCACCGTTGAAACCGAACCTAATGACTGGGTCATGGCCGGACTCACTTGGGGAGAAGAGGGTTATGGCCTTTGTTGGTTTTGTGAACAAGACTCGCCCCGCGTGATGACGTGGAAACAAGTTTTCTGGGAGGCCTCCCAGAAATGGAACGCTAAGTTCAAAATCATGGAAATCAGTAGAGATCAACCATCCTAGCCGCGTGTTTCTTGGGATCAGTACCTCGTCTGTGCCTGTGTTACACATAGCAACGGACGTGGTTCTACAGTCGAGGTCCACTTTGCATGTGGCCACCACGGACAACCCTAAGTCGAGAAACGTAGGAGATGGTTGAAAACAAGCCTGCTGTCGGCTAATAACCTGACCTTTCACGATGTGAATTGTCACCATTTGGTTGTCAGCCCGAGGTGGTACTGTGGTGTCATGACTGCTAGCAACCTGGCAGACCTCTGGTATGGTTTGTCCAGCCTTAAGATTTTCTGTAGTTAACACAGGAGAATCTTTCCTAGCTGTGTCCAGCGACCACAGTACCTCATTGTTGACGTCTACAGAGACACCCAATCTTACCAAAACGTCAGAGCCTAAATAGGTCGCGTGTGGTAAGTTAGTGATCACTAAGAACGGGTAGACCAGTCTGCGTTGGTTCCAGGACAATGACAGGCAAATGACTACTCTCGCGGTCATTTCCTCACAACTGTCGGGATCTAAAGAAAAACAGAAAGACTTTCTGAGCCGTATAAGACCCTCATGCTTATGAAACAAGGTTTCATAGAAAGCCTGGCTGATCGCAGACCTCTCTGACCATGGGGACAACACAGCATCATCCGTGTGGGATCCCTGGATCCCTACACCGTTCACTACCTGGAGCAGGTAATGTCCCGTGAATGCCGAATGTTTCAGCTTGCATAGGAGGCCCACCTGTGGTGTCTCTATTGTCTCACCTGATGTCGAAGGTCCACATACCGGGCATGCGCTCTCGGATGGGCGTTCCCTCATGTCTACTGTGGTACCCGCGGTCACACAGTCTGTATCGCCCAGCGGCGGCATATCAATTGGCAGTGGACTGCTCACTGTAGCCCACACCGTCCGATCACGATAATTTATAATCGCTTCAAAGCGATTGATAAAATCCTGGCCGACCAGAAATGGGATGGAGTCCACCGTAGTCACATGTACCGGATGGTAAATTGTCGTCTCGCCAATCTGCATGTGAACCATGGCAATAAGCTGTCATGGTTGTTCCCACTTCCGAGAGTCCCCGCAACTCTATAGCACATTCTGTCAGGGGTATTTCTCTGTCAACACTCTTAGCGGCTGTTTTCAGCTCCTCGAACAGTGTGGGTGACATAATGGATATGTCGGCACCACCGTCCAGGAGGGCGTCTTGGGTGAGGACCCCTTCTAACGTGACTGACAGGTAAGCCTTCATAGCGGGCCCCTTTCTGTAAAGGTCGCACAGGAACCACCGCACCGAACCATCGCACGTAGGTTCTTCCCGACGTTTTGTACGTCTACCACTGTCAGTGTCATGGTGAACCACCTGAACCGGCTAGTGCAGTCACACGTGTGTCAGTGAGACCAGTTTGTGACGAGTCACTGTCACTGGTCAGCGAGGTATCCCCCTTTATCTCTGATAAGGGGCTCTCTGGCTCTGTAACAATGATGTCAGGGTCACGGTCAATGTCATGTTGACTGACATGTACTGGACTGTCAATGGTCTGACTGTCTTCGCTCCGATTGATAGTATCATGCTGACCAATGTCTTGTTGACTGTCAGCAATAGTGTCACTGTTGCCATCTGCGTGCTCCGAGTTACTATCAATGACAGCACCGTACAACGTATCAGGCTTCTTATCTTTGTTAGCAGCCTGCAAATTTCCTAACAACTGACGTATGACCTCGGTATCTTCTGAACTCAGAGGTTTAGGACCAATTTTCTGGGGCTTGCGTTGCCTATTGCCCGTCTCTTGGACACTTTTCCGAGGTGTAGGCGGAGCAGCACCCTTGCTTGAGGGTCCCCTCTGGGAGCCCTTGTTGCGCGAGTCAACCTGCTGACCGTACTTCGCAACATTAGGACATGCACCCCCCCCTTTTTATATCGCTGCCCACCCTCCTGACCAGACCTGAACCACCTTGGCTCATCAGTGGGGCGAACATCATCATTCCGAGGTGCCCGTAGGGCGTCCCGCTTCGTCTCGCCGACATCAGAAGAAGGAGCAGACGCTCGCGCTCCTTCTAGCTCTAGTGGACGGAACAAGCCCCTCTCACTTGGAAATGCCCCTATGGGACCCCTGCGTTTGCTGTATGCCTCAAAAACACGTACGGCATACTCCAACACTTCCGTGATGGTGTTCCTTTCGCCGTTGGCCATGATTTCAACTGACGAACCTATCTCAGGATGCAAGTTTTCGATGAAGAGACACTTAAAATGTCTCTCCTCCTCCATCCCAGGTTCGTTCCGATTACCAAAGTAAGCTTGGAAGAACCTTTTGTAATAGACCTGTGGATGTTCGTTGCGACCTTGCTTGATTTTCACCGCGTCTTGGAAACCATCGATTCCTACGCGAGGAGTGAATTTCGTGATAATAACATCACACAGATGCTTGTAGTCGTTTCTTATGTCCTCCGGTTGACGTTCAATAAGATACTGCACCTCCCTGCTAGAGGTGAGATTGATTAGAGTGATCCTATCGGCAACCGTGACATTGGAGAAGCGATCTAGCTTCAACTCCAGGTTTTTCAGGTAGGCTTTGGTTTCGTTAGAACCCAAGTCCCCTGGTTCAAAGCGCTGAATGTATTTAGACAGCTTATGGAGTTGGTCTATTGACAGAGGCATCCGATAATTCTTATCGAACACACCCGGCGCCCCAAATGGCATACCAGGCCAGGGGTAACCAGGACCCATCCACGGATATACACCTCCAAATGGGGGTGGGTGCTGAGGCGCGGACGGGTGTGAGTGAGGTGGAGGCCCAGGGGGTAATGAGGGCAGACCAACAGGTGTAGGTGAAGCTGGTGGTGGTGGAGGCGGTGGGTGTAGGTGAAGCTGGTGGTGGTGGAGGCGGTGGGTCTTGAGGCGCAGGAGGGAATGAGGGCAGATCCACAGGTGTGGGACCAACAGGTGTGGGAGAGGATGGTGGTGGTGGAGGTGGTGGAGGGGTGGATGGCATTTTGCCCAGTTTTGACATGAGCTCCATACACGTCCTCCTCTCCATACTGAGTTAATCCGTAGTAGAGGCCAATTCAGACTTACAATCTGTTAATTGTGCACTCAGACCATCATTATGACCTTGTAGAACCGACAAACGTTGTTCGAACACAACCATCTCTTGTTCACATCTTAACAACTTCTGCTGAACTAGAGCCATACTTGCCTGTGACGCCTGCCAATACAGGTTATAATTATCCCTCTCTGACTCGCATGTCTCCAACCTCCCCGTCACATCATCATTTTCAGCTGTTAACACATTGCATTGTTGTAGCAATGCATCATTTTCTGTCAGAGCTTTGCTATAAGCATCCTCCCTAGCACAAATGATGTCCTCATGTGAGACTGTGAGTGACTTCAGCTGCAGCTTTAAAGACTCAACCTCCTGCAGCACTGCAGCCTGAAGCTTATCACATCTGTCCGTGGCAGCCTGGCACTTTCCGACCGCATCATCCCGTTCTTGTGAGAACTCAACGCCTCTGATCACCTCAAGGTCCAATTTGGCCTTCAGCAAAAGTGCCAGTTTGGCCAGGCGTTCAGTGCTTTTCTGCTTTGTCTTATCTGACGCAGCACCGTCAGCCAAAACTTTTAAAGCTTCCACTATCTGCACTCCAGACAGAGCATCCACCTCAACCCCATAGGTGGTGATGGGAGCTGTGAGAGACACTAACGCTTTGTCCATATCATCCATGGGAACCGTACGTGCACGACGCTCAGTGTCAAAATCAGCTGTTGAGTTATCAGGAGCCTCACCTGCAGAGGTCGCCATCTTATCTGCAAATTTGTGAAACACAAATTAAATGAAGCCACCGTAGAGAGCAAGGCCTACCAGCTTGTTATTCTAAATAAACGTGTATCTAAAATAAATAGGAGGGCCTGTGTGCAGCTGCTCAGTAACATCCAAGATGTGAAATTTAACAAAAATCAGTGATTATTATTAAATTGTCAACCCATGAGACGACCATCAAGGTCGGCTATCGTCGTGTGATTTCTGTGAAAATCAAGACAAAAGATGCCAAATCTGTGTTATTTCAAACATGCAGTTTAAAATAAACAGGGACAGACAGCTTGTTTTGCACAGAATTGATGATAAAAGTGTCAAGTTTTATCAAAAAGCAGACAAGTCTGTATTACTTCTGTGTAACTGTTCTGCCATCAACATTTGATTTTCTGCGAAAATCAAATTAAAGGATGCTGTGTCCTCAACATTTCAAAATGTACTCTATTCAAAAACAGGAAAGTTGAAATGTTAGATACAGTTGCATCAAACTGTATTCTCAGACGTGACCAGCAGATGGGGGCACAGCGCAGGAAATGAGTTTATCACAGCGACTGTAATTTCTCTGTCCATCCACGACAGAGGCGCTGTTGTCGCCGTGAGCGCAGCCGTGAGCCGCTAAACATTCACAGACGTCTAACAACGGATCAAAAACAGCAATCAGAAAAATCTAGAGCCTTGACGTGATATAGCTCTAGAACCCCAGTCTATAATAGACGATTCGATGTGAGTAACATCGTTCAGGACAGGTAATGTGATCCTTTAAACTGCGTTTAAAAGAAAGCGGTCGGACCCATAAAGAAGCTGCAGCTCCCGGCGTCACGTGACCTGGTCACATGGCGATCGGCAATCTCAGAGCAACTGACTTTTACATCCACTAAAATCACAAAAACACCGCGATGAAACAGTCTTTTCAGAGATAGTAACGGACAACAAGCCTGAACTTGTCTGGGACAAACAGCTGCAGTGAAAGTTGACGAGGCGTGAGCTCCTCACCCCCCTTTAGCGTCAACACCTACAGCGTAACCGACCAATCACAGCGAAGACAGAACCGTAGTTCAAAAACCCAAGTGTTCATGGGAAATGTAGTCTCCTAAACCTAACGCCACCCACGTGTGACGTGCCGTTCGAGCGGTGCGTTCACGGACCTGCGGTCGCCGAACGTTAGCGTGGAACGGACCTTTCAACGTTCTAAAACATTCATAAATATCGCAAAACACCGCAGTTAAGCCAGTCTTCGACAATATCACGTGCATAGAACCCAAACAACACAGATAAACTGTCAGAAATGTGTGCAAAAATGAATCTGACAACCAGCAGTCTAACAGAACCAACTTTTTTGAACACGACACACAATGGACCAATCACAGCGCTTTAAGCAGCCATTTTGCCTCTCGGTACCGCTTTAGCTTTAGCTCGACCCAAAGTTCTGGACACTATTTCACAAAATAAACGTATAATACACCACAGAAAATACTGCTAACGAGCCCAACCACAGTCAGGCTAACTCCCATGCCTCCCAAAGAAGGCAGTACGCTAACTGTTTAAACAACGGACTTTACGTCTATCGGAATCGTGTACCGGTCCAAACTGAGTGAGTCCAGTCGAACCTCAGCCAACAACACGTTTTTACAGATTAGGTAAAATGGAGCAGCAAATGAGTGAAACAGACCTTCAACAACAATCCGCAGAAGTAATAAAATGAAGCAGAGGTGACACGGCGGTCACAACAATGAAAAATGCATGCAGCCTTGCGACACGTAATGAAACGTCTCCTAAACACACACATTCATTCATCCGCAGCTTCAAGCATACGTTGAAATGTGAAAGAAAAGATCATTCTAACGGGAAACGCACCAGACAATGCCACGATTAGCAATCTCTGACACCCACCAGCCAAAACTATTCTATAAGTCCACAACAGGATACATAACTATGCCAACAAACACCGTGACAATAGCTACACAAAACAACTTAATAACCGTCTCAGGAACGCGGACGAGCCACCAAAATGTAGTAATTTAATGAGGGGTAAGGTATTTAAACACTTACTGGGCCACCATTATTGTAATGATATAGGAGTTATTGGTCAGTTTACTGACTTACCTATATTTTTAGATGCGCAGGTCTGAGCAGACTTTATCTGCACAAACTTGCCACCAATTTGCGAGTTCATCCTTTTTCCGGTATTAACTTGCTTTCACTGTGACTAGACAAAATGTAATTTCACAAGAGACTTCAATTTAGGTTGGTCTACCAGAAAATAGACCTTTTATTGAAATTATCATGAAAGTACATTAAACATTTGTATCGATATTAGCTCTGATTTAATAACTACGTTGACAAGAATTCAAATTAAAACAAACAGACAGTTAGGAACTTTTCTGTTGGCACATTACTTAATTTCACTGTGTTAAGAAAAGGAAGAAATAGGAGGAAGATTATAAGTGAAAGCTAAGTTAACTGAAGTTGGTTATTTTGAACCAGACTGGGTGACACCTTTTTCCCACACGAGCAGACTGCTGGGCTCCCGCACGCTCAAACACACCACGACTCGTTACCTGTTGACGGTTCGTCTCTTGGAGATAAGAGTGGAGAAGTGTCTGGACACACACGTGGATGGGTTTGTCCAATGGCCGTCCAGTTGAAACTTCAGCGTGTGTGGCTGAGTCACGATACGAGGAAACTCGCCTTCCTCGGCAGGAAACAAAGGTCAAGCGCGCTGACTGATTTTTCAAAATAAAACTTCAGAAAACAAATTCTTCCAGAAGATGAGTGAATGAGTTACAGTAAGCTTTACTGTAACTCCAGCTGAAACGTGGGTCTAGTTGACACAATGACCGGAAAGTCTCCTGCTTTTTCCAGAGAAGAAAACCAAGTTCTCAGGAGGTTCTTCCCTTTGACTCTAAAGTCAAAATAGGAAGTGCACCTTTATATGGGAGGCGGGGTCTCCCCTACCTCCTTAATAACTACTGGCTGGTTTTAACAAAATAAGAGATGGATTTTCATCTGATAGACAGAACTGTCTCTGACGGACAACAGGAAAACTGTTTACAGAATCGGCCAGATGGCCTGCTTGTGAGCACAGAGAATATTATGGCTAACTTTCACAGACAAAACAGAGAAGGAAGTTGCAAGTTAAAAGTTTACCATGGCTCATGTCCCAGATTCAGAACCTGCTTGTTCTTGCAGAAATAAAACCAGCAGAAGGTCAAAACTCATGAAAGTAACAGATCATCATTAAAATGACAAAATATACTGTAGATCAATTCTGAATTAACACACATAAAAGAGAAAGTTCAATCTGATTAATTAGTGTCCATTAATTCAAAATAATTGTAAAAAATATAAGTGTCCACTCGTCTCCTTGAGGGCTTCAAGAAGGTGTAACACTTAGAGTTTCAAAGAGATGCAGAGAGGTGTAGTTGAAGGTCAAGACAGAGGGCCTGTATCACTACAAGTACATAAGTCCAATAACAGAACACCACTCTGGTTCAGATCAGGGGGGGGGCGTTCCTCCCAACCACACCCGTCCAGGTCTCACTCTCATTGCCCACGTGAGCGTTGAAGTCCCCCAGTAGAACAAGGGAGTTCCCAGGAGGCGCACTCTCCAATACCCCCTTGAAGGACTCCAAAAAGGATGGGTAATCTGAGCTGCCGTTTGGCGCATAGGCACAAACAACAGTCAGAGCCCGTCCCCCCACACGTAGGCGGAGGGAGGCTACTCTCTCGTTCACCGGGGTGAACTCCAACATACAGGCACCAAGATGGGGGGGGCAACAAGTATACCCACTTTTGCTCTGCCCCTCTCACCAGGGGCAACTCCAGAGTGGAAGACTGTCCAACCCCTCTCAAGGAAACTGGTTCCAGAGCCAGAGCCATGCGTTGAGGTAAGTCCGACTATTTCTAGCCGGAACCTCTCAACCTCACACACTAGCTCAGGCTCCTTTCCTACCAGAGAGTTGACATTCCACGTCCCAATAGCCAGCTTATGTAGCCGAGGATCAGACCGTCAGGGTCCCCGCCCTCGGCCACCACATTGCACCCGACCCCTTTGGCCCCTTCCACAGGTGGTGTGCCCATGGGAAGGGGGACCCACGTCTCCTCTTCGGGCTGTGCCCGGCCGGGCTCCATGGGTAAAAGCCCGGCCACCAGGCGCTCGCCAGCATGCCCCACCTCTGGGCCTGGCTTCAGAGTGGGGCCCCGATGACCCACGTCTGGACGAGGGAACATTTAATCCATTTATTTTACTAATCATAAGGGCTCTTTGGGTTGCACTTTGTCTGATCTCTCACCTAGGACCTGTCGGCCTTGGGTGACCCTACTAGCAGTGGCGGCCCGTGAAATGTCCACCAGGGGGGGCTATGTCTAAAAAAATAAAAAAAATAACATTGATATACAGTTTTGTTGGGTGCCAGCAGCACATGAGGTGATGGAAGGGAATGACAGTAGATGTGAGGAATGTGGGGATACAGAAAGTGTAAAACATGTACTGATGGAGTGTACTAAATATACAGATGATAGGGAGAGATTGAAAGAAAAAGTCAAAGAGACAGAGTTTGGAGTTTAGGAGGAATATTAGGAACTGAAGGTGATAGTGATAAAATAAATGATATTAGAAAAGCATTGTTTAAATATTTACAAAACATCAATATTAAAAATAGAATACTTATACACTTATAAGGAAAGGATGCCATGAGCTACACACTCTTGCTCAGTAGGTGGCGGTATGCACCTAAACGATGTTGGCAATCCACCAATAAACCAAAAGAAGAAGAAAAAAAAAACACGAAGAAGAATCCACCAGAAGTGTTTTTGCAGCTGGTGGAAAGCATGGCTTAACTTTAATAAAATGACCAGTCAGCTCAGTGCTGCACTTGCAATAATTTTATATCGTGCAAAGGAGAGTGAAGTAAAAATGTGGCTCGTATTTGACAGCTCCGCCGGATTATTTTGCTCAGAAGTAACAGAGTGGGTCCGTCTCTATCAAGTAGATAAAACTATAAACTACGTCTCATACCAACAATAAGGTAGCTAACAAGTTATACTCGATTTAAAGCGGTAAGTCAGCAAGCAATCTGGTATGGATTGTACAAGTCTCTTTTTTATAATAATAATAATAATAATAATTTTGTTTGATATTCTGCAGCAGTGTTAGCCCATCAGTGAGAGCTCAGTGACTGCAGCATCAGACACTGGACATGTGGAAATGTTTCCATGCGGTTTTCAAACATAAAGCTCTCTTGTAAAAGTGTACCCCTGTGAAAAGAAAACTAATAACCTGTTGAAGTTAATAAGTTTGATATTTATATACTGGTTAAAAATAGCCCTGTGTGAAATTCATAGTAAATTTAACAAAAAGGAAAAAGTTCATAGAATTAAAATTCAAACAGAAGTTCTAATTATTTAATCCTGTTCAGGGCCCTAAAATGACTTCTGTTGTGACTTGGCGTTGTGACTCTCTTGTAAGAAAATAAAATGTTCAACACATTCTGACTGGTCTTCTTCTTGATGTATCACCCAAAAAAATGTGTATTTTGATTTAAGACAGGCTCAGAGTCTAGTTTTATTTTAACCATTTTAGTAAAAACAAATCAATCAGTCAGAGAAATGTAACTGTGTGGATGATTGAACAGAAGAGCTGCTTCATCTGATGGTTTCAACGTGGATCACTTCCTGTCCTCCGTCCTCAGTGCCTCATTGGAACAACTTGTTTGTATTTGGCGTTTGGATCTGATCTCGGCTCTAGCCTCCTCAGTGGTGTCTCCCAACTTCTCACATCCAGGTTGGACCAGAGGATCCCTCATCATCATCACCTCCTGCCATGTCCTGTGTACAATGGAAGAAAATCTTTAAGGGCTGCTTCAAACAGGTTCATAAAACCATGTAGCAGACATCTGTTGAATAAAAAAAGTTTATCCATCCATCCATCCATCCATTTTCATCCGCTTATCCGGGGTCGGGTCGCGGGGGTAGAAGCCTAAGGCCAAATTTACACTACATGCGTTCCGGCTCCGCACTGATCCGGTCCGACCTCCGCAGCAAATACGCACCCATTATAATCAATGAGAGAATTTACACTGGCTCCGCACGGCGGCGGCGAGCTACGGAGAGCGGACGGCAGTCCGTCAAAATTAGAAATATTTCTATTTCTGCCGGACGCCGGAGCAGTCAACTTTTGAAGATTACGTTGCACCAACAGGAAAAGGAACGAGAACAACTTCCGTATTTACAAAATAAAATCACCACGGGCGGACTAATCCTAGCTCTATACGGATTTATTTGTACAAAAATGCTGTCAAACTATCATTTATGACTACGCCTACAAACGCAATACAAGAAATAAATAAATAAAAAGTATTTTATTCTGAAATGTAATACATCACTTCCTGTTGCTCAAACCATGTCCTGTCGCTCATTTACGAGAGAAGATCAAGGCAGCAGTCTCTACTGTTGTTCTCCTTCTTCCACCGAATGAATTGTTTTGTTCTGACTTACTTATTTATCACTTGATTTATCGCGCAATCTCGCAATTCCTGCGCATGCGTCTCGGAGCAGCGCATCCAGGCGGACCTGAGCTGAGCGGAGGAAGTGTAAACTGGACTTTGAGACGCTCAGCTGCGACCTGCGGAGCGGGGCGGAGCCGGAACGCATGTAGTGTAAATTTGGCGTAAGTAGGGAGGCCCAGACTTCCCTCTCCCCAGCCACTTGGAGCAGCTCCTCTGGGGGAATCCCAAGGCGTTCCCAGGCCAGCCGAGAAACATAGTCCCTCCAGCGTGTCCTGGGTCTTCCTCTGGGTCTCCTCCCGGTGGGACATGCCCGGAACACCTCACCAGGGAGGCGTCCAGGAGGCATCCTAACCAGATGCCCGAGCCACCTCAACTGGCTCCTCTCGATGTGGAGAAGCAGCGGCTCTACTCCGAGTCCCTCCCGGATGACTGAGCTTCTCACCCTATCTCTAAGGGAGAGTCCAGACACCCTGCGGAGAAAACTCATTTCAGCCGCTTGTATCCGAGATCTCGTTCTTTCGGTCACAACCCAAAGCTCATGACCATAGATGAGGGTGGGAACGTAGATCGATCGGTAAATTGAGAGCTTTGCCTTTCGACTCAGCTCTCTCTTCACCACGACAGACCGGTACAGCGCCCGCTTCACTGCGGATGCTGCACCTATCCGCCTATCGATCTCACGCTCCAGTTTTCCCTCATTCGTGAACAAGACCCCGAGATACTTAAACTCCTCCACTTGGGGCAGGACCTCCTCCCCGACCCGGAGAGGGCATGCTACCCTTTTCCGGCTCAAGACCATGGCCTCGGATTTGGAGGAACTGATCCTCATCCCGGCCGCATCACACTCGGCTGCAAACCGCTCCAGCGAAAGCTGTAGATCACGATCTGATGAAGCCAATAGGACCACATCATCTGCAAAAAACAGAGAAGCGATTCTAAGGCCACCAAAACGGATCCTCTCAACACCTTGGCTGCGCCTAGAAATTCTGTCCATAAAAGTTATGAACAGAATCGGTGACAAAGGGCAACCTTGGCGGAGTCCAACTCTCACTGGAAACGAGCCTGACTTACTGCCGGCAATGCGGACCAAGCTCTGACACCGGTCGTACAGGGACCTAACAGCCCATATCAATGGGCCTGGTACCCCATACTCCCGGAGTACCCCCCACAGAACCCCCCGAGGGACGCGGTCGAATGCCTTTTCCAAGTCCACAAAGCACATGTAAACTGGTTGGGCAAACTCCCACGTACCCTCCAGGACCCTGCTGAGGGTGTAGAGCTGGTCCAGTGTTCCACGACCAGCACGAAAACCACACTGTTCCTCCTGAATCCGTTTATATAAGTTTATTTTGTCTGATATTTACCAGGTTTGACTTCAGCTCAAGTTTTGTACACAAGCTGGAGTTAAAATAACTTTCTTCAAAACTGAGTAATTCCTAAGTAGATTTTCAAAAATGATGTTCTTTGGAATAATGATCAGACAAGACTGTTCACGTTCCACTTGTGCATTTCCCTGAGTCTGAAGAACTTTCTGGTTTTATATAATTACTGAATGTGGCATCAGAGCATTTTTATGCAGGACCGATTTCTTTTTAATGAGTTTTAACAAATAGCAAAGATTCAGATGCAGCTTAATCTGCTCAAGCCCAACAATAATTGAATAATAATCTGTAAGAATAAAGCCTTTGTTAAATACATAACGTTTAGAAAACACTTTTGTAAGATCTAGTTGAGAGGCATATCAGTCAGAAATGGTAATATAATAATATAAGCATTTGTGGAGCTAGCATGCTAATGCTAGCATTTATCTAACAAATTCACCAGAATAAACAGTCAGCTGAAGGCTTTTTTCACAAACAGCTATATAAAAATTGAGAGGCATATAAGTCAGAAATGCAAATAGACATTAGATAAAGGGCTTTCAATGATTAAAAACTTACCTGCAGCCAACCTGCTTGTCACTGCATGGCTCATTTTCCAGAAGAAAAAATAAATAAAATAAATAAATTAATTAATAAACAACTGGAAATACGCTATCGGTAGGCAGAGCTCACGTTAGACGTGTCCAAGGCGGTGAAAACTGCGCCCTGAAGAGTCCAATAGTTTTGTAACATCGTGGCATAACTGCTCGTGCGCTAGTTATAACAAGAGTCTATGGATAAGACGCAGGCGCCCACAATACCGAAAATACATCACAATCAGAAAACGTTTTTTTGAAACAAACAATATAACTCATCATTACTCATAAAATATTTATCCTACACAACTAAAAACATATATGCATACATTTCGAAATATTTTTATTTTATTATTTCATTTTTACAAAAAAAATTAAAGACCCACTGACATGATTTTTTAATTTTCATAAAATTGCTCAAAATATATATCTTTTATCATTTAAATATGTTCATTTTTGCAAACAAAATGCTAAATCACTTTAATTTTGCTTTAAAAGTGATTTTGAACTTCAAGCCGTGTTTAATCATGGGAAATCCAATTACACACGAACGCACCATCTGTGATGTAACACTGGGCAGAGGGCTCTGGTCTCTTTAATAGCGGACCATTTAAAACCAGACGAATTTATCAATCTATGTGAAGATTTGAGCTATTTGTCTTCATTTTGGGAAGCAGAAAATAGTTTGGGTGATGGAACAAGAAACAACAGGATCTAATTTAGGTCTGATGCTGTATCAGACTTACCTTCATGTCGAGCTGCTCATACCTGCGCACTGTGACAAGCCCAGAGCTCTGCCCGGTGTGACATCACAGATGGTGCGTTCGGGTGTAATCAGATTTCCCATGATTAAACACGGCTTGAAGTTCAAAATCACTTTTAAAGCAAAATTAAAGTGATTTATCATTTTGTTTGCATAAAGGAACATATTTAAATGATAAAATATATATATTTTGAGCAATTTTATGAATAGTAAAAAAATCATGTCGGTGGACCTTTAAATTTTCAATGTAAAATGGTGAAGAGCTCCAGAGGTTCCAGTCAGTCGGGCGACGTCCTAGCGCCCCCTATTGGCCAGCCGCCCCTGCCTCCTAGGGGCATGAAGCCCCTGACAGCATAGCTCCTAGGATCATTGGGACACTCAAACCCCTCCACCATGGTAAGGTGGCAGCCCAGGGAGGAGTTTGTTATTATAGATGCAATAATATCTTGTAGATGTGTATTTTATCTTAAAAGTATCTGGGTCACTCACAGCTTTACCCGAACTTACAAAAAGAGACATGAGTTTGACTGTGTGTGTGTGTGTGTGTGTGTGTGGGGGGGGGGGGGGTGGAGGTGGTAGGTGAAGCAAGTGGCGAGACGCAGCATAATGGACTGGTGGAGCTCCAGTTTGCCCAGGATAGCTGATGTTTGGGGCTTCCTGGCGAAGGCCAACCCAGCCCTGGAGGGTTAAAGAGGGCTTCATGTTCAACCAGTGGCGGTCCGTGGCATGTGCGAACTGTGCAACCGCACATGGCGCCATCCAGCAGGGGGCGCCATAAGAGGAGACCCCGCTCCTCGTTTTTTTATTTATTTAAATCTTTTACAACTTTTGTTTTTAACAACATAACACAGAACACTACCGCGCTGCTCCTGGGCCGCCCCACCCTTAATTTATTCACATGTCCTCAGTTTAATCACCGCAGCAGCTGCTGGGTGCATTTCCTCAACCCAGGTCGTCCGCCCCCCCCCACTTTCACTTTCGTTTTTACGGAGGTGACACTATGCGGTCAGTGGAAAGATGGAAGAGAGGAAGAGTGAAGAGAAAGATTAAAAAGAGAGAGGCTCTGGAGACAGACAGCTAAATGTGCAAACATTGACACATTTTTCACTCAAACAGCTGCAGTTTGTTAATGAGAGATCAAACAGGTAAGACATGCTGTTGAATTTTGCTGCAAAAAAAGTTCAAGTTAATTATCAAGTCAATGAATTTTGTGGTGTGTGGCATTGTGACATAACATACTGTTAAATAATTTAAATAATATTATATGAGTCTGGATGAAACTAGCCTGAATTGATCATAAGTCTTTAAAAAAGGGGAGATTTATGCAGTTATGACAATTTTTTAAACGTGATTTAGTGTCAGGAGTGATGAGGGGATTGTTCCTGTCAGTATGAAGGAACAGGTGAGCTGTTCTAACTGTGTGTGAACAAACAAGCATTAGTTCCAATATAAACACTTTCTAAACGACAGTAGTGACATTGTTATCATTAAAAGTAAGATAATAAATACATAAAGCAATGAAAGGGAATAGTATGAAAGTAATATGAAATAAGCCTGCATATTTTACCATTGAAAATATATTAATTGGTTAAGTCAAAATGTGTTTTCCATATCAAATGTGCTAAATCTTTACAGATAATTGTTCTGATGCAGGCTCAGTAAATGTAGTCCTCTGGACAGATTCTTCTTTGTATCAAAAAGACTTCTTCAGTCTGAGGAGCTGTGACAAACTCAGTCATCTTTCCTCCTTGATAGAGAGGAAAGATGGTTTGAGAGAGGAGTAAAGGAGGCCATCTTTGTGAAAAGAAACCGTCCATCATTAAACAGAGGTGGAGGCCTCCATGTTCAACTGTCCACCTCTCACAATGCTGTTATTGCTAGTATTTTACTGTTCATATAAAATATTTGATAATGTTCTTATAGAAACAATTCTTGAGTAATGTTCATAATGTGTTAATGCTACATGTTTGTCTCAGGCTACTTCTTGTTCTGCCATTAACTCATTATTGAATAGTTTATATATGTAGGTAAAACTAGATGTTGAACAACCCATTAAAATACACCAGAATGCAGGAAATGGCATCTATTTTATTCAAAATTTTCTGAGAGAGGAGTCCTCTCTCAGTGGGGGTCCTCTCAGAGGACCCCCACTGGCAACCTAGCCCGGGGGGCATTGGGGTTGCTCGCACAGGGCGCCAAATAGGCTAGGACCGCCTCTGTATTCAACTCAACTAAATGCCACATGGGGCAAGGATCGGTCCTGTTTCCTGGAATGTCTCGTCTTAAGCACAGAGGTGACAGGGCGTTCTCTGTAGCAGGCCCAAGACTCTGGAACAAGTTACCTCTGCTCGTCAGACAGGCCCCCTCCCTCTCGGTTTTCAAATCCCGTTTAAAGACTCACTACTATTCCGTTTCTTTCAACACCAGATGATCTGTGTTTGGTCGTTGTATTTGTTGTCTGCCATGATTTTGTGTCTATACAGTATTCTTTTTTTTTGTACTTCATTTTATATGTTGTCTATGTGTTGCCTTTTGTGTGTTTGTTTGCACATCACTTTGGTTGGTCTTGTCACTGTTTTAAGTGCTCTATAAATAAATTGGTATTGTATGGTCTTTGGTGGAGTGCGCTCCAGGCCTGGAAAAGGAAACCGCAAACCCGGTGGTACGTTTCCTTATCTTTTTCTTTTTGTTTTAAAAGACCAAGACTGGTGAATGGGCCCAACAAATTAATGTTGTATCTTGATATTTTGAAGCACATAACTGCAGACTTTTATTGGACATTTTTATTATTATTGAGAGATCTCTCTTCATCGTATCAAATAGGTTAAATTGGTATATTTCAGAGTCTATTTTCTTAATAAAGTCAAATCAGTGAGACGATTCAGTTTTGTTTGGTGTTGGTTTTCATGAAGAAGTGTGTGAGTGGCAGATTATTTTGAAGTTTCAGTTAGAACAGTGGATTTTTGTTTATACAGTGTGCTCCACCCACCTGCCCTTCTAAGATGACATGTCAGAGCGAGTTTCATTTTACAGTTGTTTACAAATTGATCTTTAACATACTCATATTTCTAATCTTTGAACATACTCATATTTCTAATCTTTGAAAACTAATTTAAAGAAGTATTGTGTGTGTATAGGCTCTAGGTTTCTTTAGGTTTGTTACAGGTGTATTGTACAACAGCTCCATTCAATGACAAGATGGGCACGAGGTGCTGTACCTGCTGTGATAAGCCCATATTCTGACCAGTTAATGTTTTGCTTTTATACAGATTAAACTGCATTCAGTTCAACGCTCATCTTCTGGTCATTATTGAACACAACGCAAAGTGAAAAATAAGAAAAATAAAAATGAACTGACAGTTTGGCATTATTTCGACCGAGTTGAATTAATATCCAGCCAAGTTCAACACGCTTACACAGCACGGCTTTCTCTTTGCTGATTTGCATATCCTCAGTCCGGCCCCAACCTCTTCACCTCCAGTTTTTCCTCAATAGACATTAAGGAAAAGGGCTTATTGATTAAATAGCCAGATATATGTCAATCATTCTGAATCATGGCGGAACAGTAAGTCAAAGTCAAAGTCAAAGTCAACTTTATTGTCAGAACTGCAATATGTACAGGACCTACACAGGATTGAAATTGCATTTCTCTCAGTCCCTCGGTGCAACAGTAACCATTTAAACACTAAAACATTTAATAAACATAAGCATAAAATAGTAAAAGTGTAACACTGTCCTGAGTTTTTGCATAGTAGTATAAAAGTATGAAAATTTACACCAACACTAAAACACTAAACATTTAATGAACATAAGCATAAAATGAAATAATAAAAGTGTAATACTGTCCTGAGTTTTTGCATAGTAGTATAAAAAAGTATAAAAAGTATATCTATAAAATAAACTGAAGGTTCTAGCATTGACATTTGCAAAGAGTGGCAAAGCAGCATATGAGTTAATGTACACAGTATATGTATGAGGTAGTTGATGTTGGTATAGAGGCAAAAGTGGCATATGCAGTAAGGCACATTGGGCATCCTTAAATAAGGCTGGTCAGAGAATACTGTATATGTATCAGCAGTAGTGTAGATATAAAAGTAGTGTAAATGTAAACAGTAGTATAAATGTAAACAGTATTAATAAATGTAAACAGTGAATGTAAACAGTAGTATGACTATAGGCAGTGATGTAATACTGTAGTAATACAGCACTCTCATGTCCGTTACTGGATTTAAACCTCTTCACATCTCTCTGAAACTCTGAGTGTTACACTTTTCTTGAGCTCTGAAAAAGACAAGTGGACACTATTTTGTTATAATTATTTTGAATTAAAAAACACAAATCAATCAGAAAGACTTCCTTTTAATTTGTGTTAATTCAGAATTGATCAACAGTATATTTTTTGTCATATAATGATGATCTGTTATTAACATGAGTGTTGCTCTCATGCTGATATTTCTGCAGTACCAGGATGCTTTAATATTATGGCAGAGTTCAGGGTAAACTTTTAACTTCCTTCTCTGCTTTGTCTTGTCCGTGAAGTAGCCATAATATTCTCTTTACAAACCAGCTCCATCTGGCCACTGGCCTAAACAATATGTAAGTGTCCTTCAGAGATCTTCCGACTGTGGGAGCTGAAAACTCATTCATTTATTTTGTTAAAACAGCCAATAACCAATCAGGAAGTGGGCAGACTCCGCCCTCCATATAAAGTCTTACTTGCTGTAGACTCATTGGTGTTGAAGGAGAGAACTAACAACTGGTCTCTGGAATCTGGTGAAACGTGGTGGTCATTTTGTCAATTAGACCTACGTTTCTCAGCAGAGTTACAGCAGAGCCTTGCGGTAACTCACTCACTCCTTTCTGAAAGAATTTGTTTTCTGAAAGTTTTATTTTGAAGCCAGTCAGGAGCTGGCCCTGTTCCTGCCGGGAAAAGCGCACTTCTGCTCGTCTGAATCAGCCATACACGCGCGGAAGTCAACTGGACGTCAACTGGACAACACAGTCCGTTAGTGTCCACAAAACTTTGTTGCTCTTATCTCCAGAGACGTACCGTCACCAGGTAAAGAGGCGTTGATTGTATGCTGAACGTGTGAGAAGTCCAGCTGGACCTGTTTGGGAAAGTGTCACCTTGCACATTTCAAAATAATTAACTTCTGTTAAACTTATCTTTCATTTCTATTTCCTCCTCCTTAATCTTATTTTTCCTAAGCCAGTAAACTTTTAAGTAAATGTGTCAACAGGAAAGTTAAACCTAACTTGTCTGTTTGTTTAATTTGAATTCTTGTCTACATCCATCCATCCATCCATCTTCTTCCGCTTATCCGGGGTCGGGTGGCGGGGGTAGCAGCCTAAGTAGGGAGGCCCAGACTTCCCTCTCCCCAGCCACTTGGAGCAGCTCCTCCGGGGGAATCCCAAGGCGTTCCCAGGCCAGCCGAGAAACATAGTCCCTCCAGCGCGTCCTGGGTCTTCCTCTGGGTCTCCTCCCGGTGGGACATGCCCGGAACACCTCACCAGGGAGGCGTCCAGGAGGCATCCTAACCAGATGCCCGAGCCACCTCAACTGGCTCCTCTCGATGTGGAGAAGCAGCGGCTCTACTCCGAGTCCCTCCCGGATGACTGAGCTTCTCACCCTATCTCTAAGGGAGAGTCCAGACACCCTGCGGAGAAAACTCATTTCAGCCGCTTGTATCCGAGATCTCGTTCTTTCGGTCATAACCCAAAGCTCATGACCATAGATGAGGGTGGGAACGTAGATCGATCGGTAAATTGAGAGCTTTGCCTTTTGACTCAGCTCTCTCTTCACCACGACAGACCGGTACAGCGCCCGCTTCACTGCGGACGCTGCACCTATCCGCCTATCGATCTCACGCTCCAGTTTTCCCTCATTCGTGAACAAGATCCCGAGATACTTAAACTCCTCCACTTGGGGCAGGACCTCCTCCCCGACCCGGAGAGGGCATGCTACCCTTTTCCGGCTCAAGACCATGGCCTCGGATTTGGAGGAACTGATCCTCATCCCGGCCGCATCACACTCGGCTGCAAACCGCTCCAGTGAAAGTTGTAAATCACGAACTGATGAAGCCAGTAGGACCACATCATCTGCAAAAAACAGAGAAGCGATTCTAAGGTCACCAAAACGGATCCTCTCAACACCTTGGCTGCGCCTAGAAATTCTGTCCATAAAAGTTATGAACAGAATCGGTGACAAAGGGCAACCTTGGCGGAGTCCAACTCTCACCGGAAACGAGCCTGACTTACTGCCGGCAATGCGGACCAAGCTCTGACACCGGTCGTACAGGGACCTAACAGCCCTTATCAAAGGGCCTGGTACCCCATACTCCCGGAGTACCCCCCACAGAACCCCCCGAGGGACGCGGTCGAATGCCTTCTCCAAGTCCACAAAGCACATGTAAACTGGTTGGGCAAACTCCCACGCACCCTCCAGGACCCTGTTGAGGGTGTAGAGCTGGTCCAGTGTTCCACGACCAGGACGAAAACCACACTGTTCCTCCTGAATCCGAGGTTCGACTATCCGACGGACCCTCCTCTCCAGAACCCCTGAATAGACCTTACCAGGGAGGCTTAAGAGTGTGATCCCCCTATAGTTGGAACACACCCTACGGTCCCCCTTTTTGAATAGGGGAACCACCACCCCAGTCTGCCAATCCAAGGGAACTGCCCCCGATGTCCACGCGATATTGCAGAGTCGCGTAAGCCAACACAACCCTACAACATCCAGAGCCCTAAGGAACTCCGGGCGAATCTCATCCACCCCCGGAGCCTTGCCACCGCGGAGCTTTTTAACCACCTCGGCGACCTCAGCACCAGAGATCGGAGAACCCGACCCAAAGTCCCCAGGCTCCGCTTCCTCAGTGGAAGACGTGCCAGTAGGATTGAGGAGGTCTTCGAAGTATTCCGCCCACCGACTCACAACATCCCGAGTTGAGGTCAGCAGCACGCCACCCCCACCATAAATGGTGTTGGTCGCGTACCTCTTTCCCCCCCTGAGACGCCGGATGGTGGACCAGAATCGCCTCGAAGCCGTACGGAAGTCATTCTCCATGGCCTCTCCGAACTCCTCCCACGCCCGAGTTTTTGCCTCAGCAACCACCCGAGCCGCATGCCGCTTGGACTGCCGGTACCTATCAGCTGCTTCCGGGGTCCCACAAGCCAAAAAGGCCCAATAGGACTCCTTCTTCAGCCTGACAGCATCCCTCACTGCCGGTGTCCACCACCGGGTTCGAGGGTTGCCACCACGACAGGCACCAACAACCTTGCGGCCACAGCTCCGATAAGCTGCCTCGACAATAGAGGCGCGGAACACGGCCCACTCGGACTCCATGTCCCCCGCCTCCCTCGGAACGTGTTCAAAGCTCTCCCGGAGGTGGGAGTTAAAGCTCCGTCTTACGGGAGACTCTGCCAGACGTTCCCAGCAGACCCTCACAATACGTTTGGGTCTGCCAGGTCTGACCGGCATCCTCCCCCACCATCGGAGCCAACTCACCACCAGGTAGTGGTCAGTTGACAGCTCCGCCCCTCTCTTCACCCGAGTGTCCAAGACATGCGGCCGCAGATCAGATGAGACGACAACAAAGTCGATCATCGAACTGCGACCTAGGGTGTCCTGGTGCCAAGAGCACATATGGACACCCTTATGCTTAAACATGGTGTTCGTTATGGACAATCCATGACGAGCACAGAAGTCCAATAACAGAACACCACTCTGGTTCAGATCAGGGGGGCCGTTCCTCCCAACCACACCCCTCCAGGTCTCACTGTCATTGCCCACGTGAGCGTTGAAGTCCCCCAGTAGAACAAGGGAGTCCCCAGGAGGCGCACTCTCCAATACCCCCTCCAAGGACTCCAAAAAGGGTGGGTAGTCTGAGCTGCCGTTTGGTGCATAGGCACAAACAACAGTCAGAGCCCGTCCCCCCACACGTAGGCGAAGGGAGGCTACCCTCTCGTTCACCGGGGTGAACCCCAACGTACAGGCACCAAGATGGGGGGCAACCAGTATGCCCACTCCTGCTCGGCGCCTCTCACCAGGGGCAACTCCAGAGTGGAAGAGTGTCCAACCCCTCTCAAGGAAACTGGTTCCAGAGCCAGAGCCATGCGTTGAGGTGAGTCCGACTATTTCTAGTCGGAAACTCTCAACCTCACACACTAGCTCAGGCTCCTTCCCCACCAGAGAGGTGACATTCCATGTCCCAATGGCCAGCTTCTGTAGCCGAGGATCAGACCGCCAGGGTCCCCGCCCTCGGCCACCACCCATCTCACATTGCACCCGACCCCTTTGGCCCCTCCCACAGGTGGTGAGCCCATGGGAAGGGGGACCCACGTCTCCTCTTCGGGCTGTGCCCGGCCGGGCTCCATGGTTTGTCTACAGTAGTTATTAAATCAGAACTAATCTCAGTACAAATGTTTAATGTACTTTTATGATTGTCTCAATAAAAGGTCTATCTTGTGGTGGATCAACATAAGTTGACGTCTCTCGTGAAATTACATTTGTCTACTTACATTAAAGTAATTTAATCCGGAAAAAGAGTGAACTCGTGAATATTGATGATAGATTTGTAGATGAAATCTGCTCAAACCTTTCATCTAAAATATAGGTGTCAGTAAACTGTCCTTTTCCAATATTATTACATTTGGTGGCTCGTCCGTGCCTCTGAACGGTTATCAAATTGTGTTTTTGTAGTCTAATGTAACGGTATTGTTGGCATTGTTGAGATTTTTATTAATGAAAAGTGCATTATAAATTGAATTCATTATTATTATTATTAGTTAGTATCCTTGTTTGGGACTTATAAGGTGGTTCTGGCTGGTGAGTGACGGGAGATTGCTATTGTTGCATTGTCTGGTTCATTTCATGTTGGAATTATTTTTGTTTCACTTTTAAACGTATGTTTGAAGCTACTGGTGATGAATTCTTGTCTGTGTATGTGAGACGTTGTCATAACGTGTCGCACGTTGCATGCATTTTTTCATTTTGTGACCGCCGTGTCACCCTTCCGCCATCTCTTCTCATTACATCAGCGGTTTAATGTTCGGTGCTATTTTCACATTGTGGTAAAGCTCCAGTGTACCTTTTTGTGCTTATAACGTGGTTTATGTGTGGTTCAGGGGTCCTCCCTCAGCTGCATTTGGGTCGGTTCCGACTTTGTTTCCGACGAAGACTCCGTTGTTTTTCAACAGTTAGAAGTGCTGTCTTCCTCTGGTAGACTCGGATACTGACCTGTATTTGGTACGTTAACAGAATTTATCTGTGGGGTGTTAAGCGTTTATTTTGAGAAAAAAGTTTCAGGATTTTGGGGCGAGTTATGGTAGCATTTCTGTCGCTAAGGCTGCATGAAGCGCTGTGATTGGTTCATTGTGTGTTATGTTCAACAAACGTTGGTTCTAGTGGACTCTGGTCGTCAGGTTGCATTTTATGCACACATTTCTAACAGTTTTCTGTTTTCTTTCGTTTCTATGCATGTAATATCGTCGAAGACTGCTTAACTGCGGTGTTTTGTGATATTTATAAATGTTTTAGGGCGTTAAAAAGTCAGTTTGACGCTAAAATCCGACCGACCTCAAAGGTCCGTGAACGCGTTGTTTGAACGGCACGTCACCGTGTGTGACGTAGAGGGACGTGAGGTATAGAAGACTACATTACCCATGAGCGCTTGGATTAAGAACTACATGTTTTGTCTTCGTTGTGAGTAGTCGGTTACGCTGTAAGTGGTGACGCAGGCAGGGTGGGACGGCCCACTCCTCGTCTGTTTTCACTTCAGCTACCAGAGTGCACAAGCTTCACGCTTGCTTGTCCGTTTATATATCTTTGAAAACCTGTTGCACGCTGTGTTTTTGGGATGTTAAATGGTGTTTTGATACAGTTGGTGTAAGACTACCGAACGCCATGTGACCTACGGTCACGTGACACCGGAAGTTGCAACTGGTTTAAGGGAACCGACTATTTTCTTTTGAGAAAAAGTTTAATAAATCACAGTACCTGTTCTAAACATTGTTAGTCACATCGAGTTGTCACTTATAAGAACGTAGTTCTAGCGATTATCACATAAAGGCTCTAATTCTTTCTGTAGGGTGCTTTTGGTACGTGTTGTTGGGTGCTTTTCGTGAGGTAACGGCTACGACTGTGCTCACGGGTGACAACAGCGCCTCTATAGCGGTCAGAAAGAGAAATTGCAGTCGCTGGGATTAAAGCATTTCAGCGTTGCACCCCCATCTGCTGGTTACGTTGAAAACTACGGTTTTTATGTAATTCTGTCTACATTTCAGCTTTACTGTTTTTTAAATAGAGTACAGTTTGAAATTTTGAACACAGCATATTTTAATTTGATTTTCACATAAAATCAAATATTGATAGCAGATCAGTTTCACAGAATTAATGCGGACATGTCTGCATTGTGATAAAACTTAACACTTTTATTGTTATTCTGTGCTCACTAGCTTTCCAGTTTATTTTAAACAGAACATTTAAAATAACATACATGAGGCATCTTATGTCTTGATTTTCACAAAAATCACACAAAGATAGCCGATTTTGTTTTGATCTTGTCACAGGTCGACAAATTAATAAAAATCACTGATTTTTATTTATATAACATCCTAGGAAAATTTTTACAGTGAATCATTGCTGTTGAATCAGATCACTTTTATAAGCATTTGTGTGGATCACTCACTGCAACATTAAAAGTAAGGATTTATATGCACACTGTAAAATTGAACCATCTTGCTTGATTTTCCACAAAAAATCATTACAAAGATGGAAGTTCAAAACGGTGCAACACCTGACTATGTCCCAAGATGGGTTAGGTGGAGCCAAGGCCCTGCCCCTGTAACTAGCACAGTGAGACATTCTGTCTCAGAGCGTGGTGCCTACTCAGCTGTTGCAAATGTTTTTCAAAAATCAGGTGAACATCCGCTGTCTTTCTTTGACAGGCTTGTCCGTGCCTATTCAGGTGACATACGTGAACCAGGCATGGAGGGGGATGAACAGTTTAAACGTCTTTTCAGTGCAAATCTTTGGCCTAAGCTAAGCAGGTGTGTACGCCTCAAGGCTGATTTCAAAGAGTGTACCTTAGACGAAATAAAACAATACACTGTGAAGGTTTTTGATGTGTTCACACAAAGCAGAACACCCTCAGAGGTGTACTCAGGTCAAAAGGTCAAATCCCACTCGCAGAAAACAGAAGAGGTTCTCTCTTCTACAGAGTGCGAGGATAAACAGGATTTTCACAATAACAAACAACAGAATGTTGCTGCCAGCTGGAACAGTGACTCAAATCAGTTCAAAGGGAGCTCTTCTCCTCGTGCACCTCAGATTGAAAAATCTGAGACGTGCAAAGAACCGCAAAAGGTAGGTGTTCGCTCTCTAGATGTACCAAGATGGTTCAGATCGAACCAAATGGGTTTAGACATAGGTCTAACCGTGGGTGAACTTCGAAAGAAGTTGATGTATGGGCGCCGATACCCATTGAACAATGGTTGGTCCCAACAGGTACTCCCGAGAAGCGACCCTCCTGCCCTTGCACCTCGAACTGAACAGTTTGAGGCATGCAAAGAGTCACACAAGCTCCAGATTAAGGGCACGACGCATCCGTTCAGTTCAGGATACAGTTCAAGCTGCTCCTGTTTGTTTTCAAAGCTCTGAATGGACTTGCTCCTCTATACATCTCAGAACTTTTGAAAGTCCATCAGCCCGGCAGAGCTTTACGATCTGCCAGTCAACACCTGCTGGAGGTGCCTCGCTCAAGGTACAAACAATGGGGAGACCGGTCATTTTCTGTTGCCGGCCCAAAAGCCTGGAACAGCCTCCCCCTTGAGCTGCGTGCCACCTCTGATCTGACTCTGTTCAAAACCAGACTGAAGACCCACTTGTTCAAAAAAGCTTTCAGTGTGTAACTTTTATTACTTTTGGTATTTTAATATGTAGCATTTTTTATTTCCATTGCCTTTTTATTTCCACTTGTTCAAAAAAGCTTTCAGTGTGTAACTTTTATTACTTTTGGTATTTTAGTATGTAGCATTTTTATTTCCATTGCCTTCTTTTATTGCTGTTGTTTCTTATTCTATTTTCATTGATTTATTGTTCCAGTTTATTCATCTTTTTATCCTGTTAAGCACCTTGGTCAATGCAAGGCATTGTAGGAAGGTGCTATACAAATAAAGTTTATTATTATTATTATTATTATCCGTGCTCGGAAGCACCTGAGGTAGTAAGTTGTTTGTTAGAAGATTTAAGTGTTACAGAGACTGACCGACAGGGAACAATGAGTGGTGTTGTCATTGATAATAACACAAACAACATTGTCCAACCTGTTGTGGCGATGTGTAGCACTGTCTTTTACAAAGACTCAGTGCAGACTGTTGACAACAGAAACGTCAACATTGCCAAAGATGCTGATTTCTACAGCAAACAAATTGCTGACAGTCAAAAGCATCCTGAAGGTCATGATGCTGACAGCCAACAAGGTGCTGACAGCAATGAAGATTACTCAGACAGAGTCACACGTGAACAGAAACGTGTGAAAAAACCTAAATGGTTTCTGTGTAACCTTATCAAAAGGTGGATGGCTAAGAAGGCTTACCTGCCAATCACACTGGAAGGGGTCCTCGCGCGAGAAGCACTCCTGGATTGCAGTTCAGATGTGTCTATCATGTCAGCCGAGTTGTTTGAGGAGCTAAGGACCGCCGCTAACGGTGTTAACAGGCATATACCCTTCGGGAAATGTGCTGTTGTACTACAGGGCCTCGCAGAGTCGGGAACATCCCTGACAGCTATAGCCATGGTTTACATGCAGATTGGCAAAATGTCACTATACCAACTGGTATATGTGTCTGAACTGGACGCGTTCCCATTTGTGGTTGGCCAGGATTTTATAAATCGCTTCAACGCGATTATAAATTATGGTGATCAGACAATGTAGGCCACAGTGAGCAATCAACTGCCGATCGAGGTGCCTCCTCAAGGTCAGAACACTGACTGTCTAACAGCAGGTACCGCCGAGGTCACAAGTGAATCCCCAACCGAGAGCACAAGCCCAGTAAGTGAACCTTCAAATACAGGTGAGACAGAGGAGACTCAACAATTAGACCAGACTCTGGCCCAACACGAGAACCTCCTCTGTGAGCTGACACCTTCTGCACTCACTGAACACTACCTACCACAGGTAGGAGAAGGTGTGGAGGTCCAAGGATCCCACACCAAAGACGCTGTACTGTCCTCTGGGACAGGTAATTCAGCTATCAGCCAAGCTTTCGATGAAACCTTGGTTCAAGGGCATCTGAGTCCAGAAAATTACAGTCGACCAAACGCTGACAGTCACTTGGACATCATTGTTGCAGATTTCAAGGACCCCTCACCAGACATAAAGGGGGCAGACTCACACTTCCTACCACAGGTAGAAGAAGGTGTGGAGATCCAAGGGTCCCACGCCGAGGACGCTGTACTGTCCTCTGGGACAGGTAATTTGGCTATCAGCCAAGCTTTCGATGAAACCTTGGTTCAAGAGCATTTGAATCTAGAACTACTCAGAAATGACATAGTTCTTACAGACTCAAAGAGCCCCTCTTCAGTCATGAAGTGGGAAGACACACACCACAACGGCAGTGACCCGTCGCATTCTGACCAGTCAGACACACCTGCGACTGGGCCGACAGTTGTGACACGCCTGAATTACACAGAAAGAGGTAAACATATAGAGATATGTTGGCCAAAACCTATAAGGTTCCTGTACAAGGTTCCCAATAAACTGCGCAAACAGCTTAAACTAAACAATGGCATCCTAATTCGTGCCCATGGACGGACGTCCTCACCTGTGTGCGTGGTCCCCCATGACCACAGGGGGGTGTTGTTAGGTCATGCCCATGTCAAGGACAAAGATTTCAATAACCCCACAAACGACAAAGATCTCGCAAACTCACAGACTTCATGGGAAAATAAGGTCTTCCAAGCACAAGATAGTAAATAAACTAAACAGTTTAAACTACAGTATATTAGTTGCAAAAATAAACCGTTCCAACTAGAACTTATAAACGCAAAGCTAAAACCCACAACAAAAACTAACCTTAACAACCGATTAAATCTGTAGGATTTAAGTGACATCGGTTATAAAGCTAAGACCTGTTTTTCTTGTGTGTGACACGTTTGTAATCTGACGACCAGAGTGAGTTTGATATAGTGAAACGTTGTTTTCTAGTTGCTTGATTGCTACTTTTGTTGTTATTGAAGTTGTGATTGTTTTCTGAACACTCCCAGCCAAAAGAGGTTTTGATTAATGTTAGTTGAAGACTTAAATGGATTTAACTATGCCAACATGCTGTTCATTTTATTAAAAATCTCAATCTTTGAAGAGTCATTGTAGATTAATACTACTTCAAGTACTATAATCTACATTGCTCTCCCAATCATTTAGGTAGGACCGATTCGATCGTTTCTATTCTAGATCTATTCATTTTGATGAGTCTCACCATAGACTTAAAAATTTATAGGAATACCAAATCCTACGTCGCTCGTCTAAAAGACAACAGACATTTAGACTAGGGATGCACCGATCCACATTTCTCACTTCCGATCCGATACCGATACTTATTAACTCAGTATCGACCGATACCGATACTTTCCCGATCCGATACTGTTCAGGTATTTGACTCTGTATAATGAAACTTTTGCACCCAAACTATTCATTTTAACATTGTGTGAGATAAACCCAATGAAGACACTCTTAAGCCTTACAATAGGGAACCCCCTATTGTAAGGCTTAAGAGTGTCTTCATTGGGTTTATCTCACACAATGTTAAAAAGGGCAGTCACAGATTGTGATTGAACACAAGTGCTCTTTGAAGCTGGATCGGAAAAGTATCGGCAGGTTTGATCCGATATCCGATACTTAAATAATGCTGGTATCGGATACCGATACCGATACTGGATCGGATCTGCCCCATCCCTAATTTAGACCAAACTATATTTCATTTTTCTATTTTAGTTTAACCTAAACTAAGTAATGAATGGAGGAATAGTTTGAAAGAAGAGGCCTTCGTTACAGAAGCCCTCCAAAATTCTATAGGTATATGTTTATGTTTATGTTTATTAAATTTGTTCATTTTTTTACAGAAGAAACAATACAAGACAATCTAATTAAATGATAGTGTACAAAATGTAAAAAAAATGAAAGGTAGCAGAAAGAAGAATAAATCTTATTATATCTGCCCCTTACTTACAACAATCAGATTAAACAACAATAATCAGCCATGTAAACAATAATAATCTTCAACCAACTTTTTTCAACAATCAGATTTAACAATAATAATCTTCAACCAACAGTACAAAATGACTAACTCTTTCTAATTTTCTAATTGATACAATACACATTAACAACAGTACAAAATGACTGTGAGGGCGGCCGTGGCGTAGTGGTAAGGGCAGTCGTCTCCCAATCAGAAAGTTGGCGGTTCGACTCCCGGGACCCGCACCGTGTGTCGTTGTGTCCTTGGGCAAGACTGCTGTCATCATGATAAAAAAGCTGAATGGAGCAGCTTGTTTAATTAAAATAGCCTTGTTTTTCCCAGATAATTTTGCTCTAAAATGTTTTTGTTTATCTTTATGTAAGGTTATCTTTAGAATTTATTTTTCATGTTAATATATATTTGGTGAAACAAGAAATCTTATCTTTCTTTCTTTGAAATACATTATTTGGATGAATGGATGGATGGATGGATGGATGGATGGATGGATGGAAACCGACCAGCCCACAAAAGCTTAATAAAAAAGACCTACAGCAAAGATAAGGCCTTTCTGCCCTGATGACACAAAAGTCATGTAGCACCAACACCTTTGTGACATCTAAAATAAGTCTGTGCAGGAGCTTGGTGTGTGTAAAGCCTTATTTTATTTTGTTTTCCCCCTGTCTAACCTTCTTAGATGCAACATAAGCATCTCCTGAATTTACTCAACATCTTCAGCTATTATACAAACTTTTCCAGTGTCATCAACTTTATAAAGTGCATTCCTGTCCTGTAGGGGAGACCGGGTATGGTTGTAACACTTTTTGCTCCAGCACCTTTAACTCACAGAATTTTTGAGCTAGAGTTTTCAAACTTTTATACAAAATACCCACATTTGTTGACTACAAATGGCACCAATTCAAACCTCTGCAAGAATATCACAGACCTCATGAGTTCATGTCAAATACATGGTGGTCCTTTGTTACAACCACACTTGCTGGGGTAAGTTGTAACAATTAGACAAAAGAAGCAAAAACAGAGGCCACACCATGTGATATGCTTCAAAAAGAGGTTTACTGAATTAAAAGAACAATACAAGAACAAAATGTCTCTCTCTCTTTCTGTGACTGACCATAACTCAAATACAGGTGGTCCCCGACTTACGAGCACATCGACTTACAACGTTCCGGACTTACGAGCTGACTAACGAACAGTAAAGTTGTACAGAACATACAGAAAATACAGCACTGGAATGTGTTTTTAGATGAAAGTGTGTTAGCTAACTGTTTGTAAACAAAGTTCTGTGCATGTTTATGAACCAGTACGTTTGTGTTGAAAAATGGGTGTTCGTAGTAGCGCTAGCATACATTTTCCAACTTAGTCGGGGACCACCTGTATACTGTTTGTGTGTGCATGTGTGTAAATTATTCTACTAGAACAATCTTCCTTAACATGTAGACCTATAATGCCTAAATATAATATGTCACAATAACATAAAATACAATTCTTTGTATTAATGTTGTTTTTTTAAAGATCAAAAGGAAGTTTGCCAGTAGGGGTGTAGGAAAAAATAGATTTTTTAAAGACTCTGGATTCTTAGTCCTGGCGATTCAGAATCAATTCTAAATGCTCCAAAATCAATTTTTAAACATGTTTAATTTTACCCTGATGCATGCTCAATAATCCAGGTACAAAAATCTAAAAAAGCTAAGTCTGGTATTCAGCTCAGTCTTAACACCCTCTCACAGTGGATGAACCAGTTTGCTGATGACAGCCGAAACCAGCTGCTCACATGATGGAGGACCATCAGCCTAACAATGGATCGTTAGCACCCTGATGGTTGTTTGCTATTCACAGAGGGCTGAGTGATACCAGCAATGACAGCATTATTGTCCCCCTCTTATAATGCTTGAGTTAAAGGTTACTACACTTTGGTAGGCTGAAGTCTGTTTTTGTCTGTATATTTTGAATTATTTGTATGTGATGGACTGGAGACCTGTCCAGGTGCCCTCCGCCTCTCGCACAGTGATGACTGGACATGGACACCAGTGAGCCCCATGACTCTTAAAGGAAGAAGTGGTTAAAGATGATGGATGGATGAATTATTTGTTCCTATATTTTTATTTTATTGTTTTAGAGGAATCCAGGCAACTAAGCTAACCTAATACAGTACTGGTAATTCAAGTTACAGCATTTAATGCATTCCTGTATTATTTGTTTGTATTTTTGGTATGAATATCAAATGATTCAAAAACTTTGATAAAGTACAGAACCTACAATTATTGTTTTAAATAAATGTTCTATTTGTTTACATTGTTGTTAATGTTTTCAGTTTAAAATTATTGTTTTAAATAAATGTTCCATTTGTTTACATTGTTGTTATTCTCAGTTTAAAATTATTGTTTCAAATAAATGTTCCATTGGTTTACATTGTTGTTTAATATTCTCAGTTTAAAATTATTGTTTTAAATAAATGTTCTATTTGTTTACATTGTTGTTAATGTTTTCAGTTTAAAATTATTGTTTTAAATAAATGTTCCATTTGTTTACATTGTTGTTATTCTCAGTTTAAAATTATTGTTTCAAATAAATGTTCCATTGGTTTACATTGTTGTTTAATATTCTCAGTTTAAAATTATTGTTTTAAATAAATGCTCCATTTGTTTACATTGTTGTTTATTCTTTTCAGCTTGTCAGTTACAAAGCTGAAACTAAATTTATGACCATTTTAATAGAAAAATCATTTTTGAATCAAAAATTGTTTCTGAATCGAAAAATTGATTTTGAATCGAATCGTGATACCAAAAATCGGAATCAAATCAATTCTCCAGACACTGAGAGATTCATACCCCTATTTGCCAGCAAAGCTGAAATTCTGCACACCTTCCTAGGCAGAGTCTGTGTTGACAGTCAGTTCTGGGGGTTGGGTTAACGCAAATTAATGTAAATGAACAGCAATTGTTAACACCCCCAGGTAATGCTTCTGGAATGGGGACATTCTTCCAAAACTTTGAAGCCTGTTTTCTCCCTAATCTTATTTGCAGATTGCCAACATTGAAATGGCTGTATCTTCTTCATTTTTTTTTTGAGCGACATGTGTTTGGCATCATCGGATAGCTTAGAACCCACACTTTAAGATTCTGTAAATAACTCAAAATGACCCAGGGGAGACTTGTTCCTGGTTTTGCCACGGCCAGTCACATCAGAGTCAGAGTCAGAGTCAGAGAGAATTTATTGTCATTTGCACCGCATGTAGTACATGTGTTGAAAACGAGATTATGTACACAGGGTCCCAGTTACATCCAACAACAAATGCAAGAGAAAAACAATAATAACATCTAGGATTAACTAAGAGAGACATCACATCAGCTAGTAATACACTAAGCCCTAATGTAGTAGAAAAACATCATTATAAACAGCAGCACGAACATGAGCAGATGGTCACAGATGAACGCAGCAACAAGAAACAGATCAGTATCAGTATGATGTGACATTTTGCAGTGTTTATTCTTATTATTTATTTATTCATGAGTCTGACAGCCTGACATATGTGTAGCACTTTGAGATTTTCAGTAATGAAAAGTACGTTATAAATTGAATTAATTATTATTATTATTATTAACTCTTTCTAATTTTCTAATTGATAAAATACACATTACGCTATTTCATATATATATTTTTTAACACATTTGTTTTGATCATTTTTTTAAATGTAAACATTGACTTGGCATTTTTAACTACATTCTCCAAGCCATTCCATAATCTAATTCCCTGGATTGAGGTAGAACGTCCCTTCAAACTGGTTCTGAATTGTGGTTTTACAAACAACTCTGTCCCCTTAAGATTATAACAACTTTGTCTTTTAACAAAGTGCATTTGGATATTTAAAGGTAATGCATTATTTTGAGCTCTATACATAACTGATAAGATATTATAGTCTACCAAATCATGGAACTTCAATAACTTTAGGTGATAGAATAATGTACTTGATGGATGACGATAATGCTTTCTAGTGATAATTCTTACAGCTCTTTTCTGTAATACAAAAATAGGTTTTGTGATTGTTTTACACGCATTCCCCCAAACATCAATGCAATAGATTAAGTGTGGAACAATGATTGTGTTATACAACAAATATAGAGCTTTATCATTTAATAGGTCTCTGACTTTGTACAGTACTGCAATCGATTTAGCTATTTTTATTCTTACAGAATTTATGTGTTGTTTCCATGTCAGTTTGTCATCAATGATAACACCCAAAAACTTCACCTCACTCATTCTACAAATCTCAACATCCTCAATTTTGAGTGGGACATCAACAGTTTTCTTTTTATTACCGAATATCATGTAATTAGTTTTCTCTAGATTTAATGATAATTTATTTATTTTAAACCAAGTTTGTATCTTGACAAATTCTGTCTTTATCAATTCCAACATTTGTTCTATATCTTCACCTAAACAGAAAAAAGTGGTATCATCAGCAAAAAGTACACATTTAAGGAGTCCTGACACATTTACCAAGTCATTCACATATAAAATAAAAAGCTTTGGTCCAAGTACAGAGCCTTGGGGAACTCCACATGTGATATTACAGAGGTCAGATCTTACATCATTTATTTGTACAAATTGTTTCCTATCTTTTAAGTAGCTAGATACCCACTGTAATGCTGGTCCTCTAATACCATATTTGTTCAGTTTTTCTAGGAGAATGGTGTGATCAATAGTATCGAATGCTTTTTTTAAATCAACAAAAATACTGATACAATATTGTTTTTGATCGACAGCAGTAGTTATTTGTTCCATTAATTCCATGAGAGCCATTGATGTAGAGTTTTTTGCTCTAAACCCATACTGACTGTTGCTTAGAATATTTTGTTTATCTATAAATTGGTCTAGTCTGTTTACAAATAGTTTTTCAAGAATTTTTGAAAACTGTGGTAATAAGGATATAGGTCTATAATTGTTGAATACACATTTATCACCATTTTTAAAAAGAGGAACGACCTTAGCTACTTTCATATTATCTGGAAATATTCCTGTTGAAAATGATAAGTTACTGTTATTGTAAAGGAAATCTATAGGCTGTTTGTGTAATTAAACACAAACGAGGTCAGTTTACTGACTTACCTATAGTTTTAGGTGCGCATCGCTGAGCAGACTTATCTGCACAAACATGCCACCAATTCACGGGGTCTCAACTTTTTCAGAATAAATCAATAAATCTGACGATGTGATTAGCCAGAAATGTAATTTCACAGGAGACTTCAATTTATATTGGTCTACCAGAAAATAGACCTTTTATTGAAACTATCACAAGAATTACATTAAACATTTGTATCGATATTAGCTCTGATTTAATAACTACGTTGACAAGAATTCAAATTAAAACAAACAGACAGTTTAAACTTAACTGTTGGCACATTACTTGACAGATTAAATGCTTATGAAAAATAAGAAATAGGAGGAAGGAGTACTGGAAGCTAAGTTAAGCTAAAGTTAATTATTTTGAAAACAACCAGGGTGGCAAGCTTTCCCATACGGATCTTAGCTGTACTTCCGACACGTGCAGCATACAAACGCCTCTTTACCTGGTGACGAGACGTCTTGCGAGGTGAGGACTGAGAAGTTTGTGGACACTAACGGACTGTGTTGTCCAGTGAACGTCCAGATGACTTCGTGCGTGTATGACTGGATCAGACGAGCGGGAGCACGCTTTCACCGGCAGGAACAGGCCCCAATCGCACTGGTTGAACTTTCAAAGTAAAACTTCAGAAAACAAATTCTTCCAGAAATGAGTGAATGGATCAAAGTAAGGCTTTACTATGATTCCAGCTGAGACGTGGGTCGTTGACACATGACCGGGCCGTCTCCAGCTTTTCCCAGAGGAGAGAAACCAGTTGTCATTTAGTTCTCTTCCAAAAAACTAACCCAAAATGCAGGAAGTGCCCTTTAAGAAGGGGGTGTGACTTAGTCACATACTTCCTGCTGATTGGTTGTCGCACCCCTAGAGAGGGTGTGGCTTTGCAAGTGAGTGAGTTTGAGTGACAGATGATAGGGTAGACAATACACAGAACACAACGTCAGAGTATGCAGGTGCATGTGAACAAGTCAGTACTTTGTTTTGAGAACAGATTCATTGTTTTTAGAAAGGACGGGAGACCGAAAGCAAGCTATGTCTAGCACTTTTCCTTCGAAACAAAAACAGTTCAAACAAATACGAAGGATTGTTCCTTCAACTTTAGACACTTATTCTGCCTAGAGCAGACAGTTCAAAGCACGATCATTCTGAGATGTTCTCTTAACTTTGTCATATTTAAAATATACCAGCTTAGTAAAATCATCATTGAAATGACAAAAATACTGTTTGATCAATTCTGAATTAACACACATTAAAGAGAAAGTTCAATCTGATTAATTAGTGTCCATTAATTCATAATAATTGTTAACCCATATAAGTGTCCAATCGTCTCCTTGAGGGCTTCAAGAAGGTGTAACACTTAGAGTTCCAGAGAGATGCAGAGAGGTGTACTTGAAGGTCAAGCCTAAAATATCAGAGGCTAGGTGTATCACTACAGTCCCCCTTTTTGGAAGTCATCGCCTGTCCTTGGAGATGAGTTCCAACACGAAAGGATACCACCGAATGTCTCTGACCTCTATGTAATCCAGCAAGTGGAAAAAAAAAGTCAAAAAAAGTTCAAAATTATACTCCCATAATGTTTTTGGAAATTCCATATTGTTCGTAGGTAATCCCATTGCGGTAAGCTTTCAATCCTTTGGAAAACATAGTCTGTTAACCCATGGAAACAAAGTCTTATAATCCACAACGGTAAATCCACAACGATGGGGGTTATTGATTTCATCAGCAAGAATGGTTTTTAATCAGCATGTAGAGGGGATCCCTCGATTGAAGCAGAGGAGGCGGCCCTTGGATGAAGGTTGAAGACCAACGTTGGATCAGCAGGTCCCCACATCGAAGGTTGCAGGCTGGATGGCTTCCAGTCGGTGCCACCCTGGTTCAATGTGTCATGCAATTATGTGGTTTTAGGTGGGCTTATGATAGGGATTCTACATTAAGCCTTACCTATATGCACCTGGTATGTAAGCTATCATGGATTAGATCAGCTACAATTACCAATTAAGGGGTGGATCAATGCTGTAAAAATCAGAAATAGGGATCTATACCTATAGAAATGTGGAGGGCTTCTGTAACGAAGGCCTCTTCATTCAAACTATTCCATCCATCCATCCATCCATCCATTTTCTTCCGCTTATCCGGGGTCGGGTCGCGGGGGTAGCAGCCTAAGTAGGGAGGCCCAGACTTCCCTCTCCCCAGCCACTTGGAGCAGCTCCTCTGGGGGAATCCCAAGGCGTTCCCAGGCCAGCCGAGAAACATAGTCCCTCCAGCGTGTCCTGGGTCTTCCTCTGGGTCTCCTCCCGGTGGGACATGCCCGGAACACCTCACCAGGGAGGCGTCCAGGAGGCATCCTAACCAGATGCCCGAGCCACCTCAACTGGCTCCTCTCGATGTGGAGAAGCAGCGGCTCTACTCCGAGTCCCTCCCGGATGACTGAGCTTCTCACCCTATCTCTAAGGGAGAGTCCAGACACCCTGCGGAGAAAACTCATTTCAGCCGCTTGTATCCGAGATCTCGTTCTTTCGGTCATAACCCAAAGCTCATGACCATAGATGAGGGTGGGAACGTAGATCGATCGGTAAATTGAGAGCTTTGCCTTTTGACTCAGCTCTCTCTTCACCACGACAGACCGGTACAGCGCCCGCTTCACTGCGGACGCTGCACCTATCCGCCTATCGATCTCACGCTCCAGTTTTCCCTCATTCGTGAACAAGATCCCGAGATACTTAAACTCCTCCACTTGGGGCAGGACCTCCTCCCCGACCCGGAGAGGGCATGCTACCCTTTTCCGGCTCAAGACCATGGCCTCGGATTTGGAGGAACTGATCCTCATCCCGGCTGCATCACATTCAGCTGCAAACCGCTCCAGCGAAAGCTGTAGATCACGAACTGATGAAGCCAATAGGACCACATCATCTGCAAAAAACAGAGAAGCGATTCTAAGGCCACCAAAACGGATCCTCTCAACACCTTGGCTGCGCCTAGAAATTCTGTCCATAAAAGTTATGAACAGAATCGGTGACAAAGGGCAACCTTGGCGGAGTCCAACTCTCACAGGGAACGAGCCTGACTTACTGCCAGCGATGCGGACCAAGCTCTGACACCGGTCGTACAGGGACCCAACAGCCCGTATCAAAGGGCCCGGTACCCCATACTCCCGGAGTACCCCCCACAGAAGCCCCCGAGGGACGCGGTCGAATGCCTTTTCCAAGTCCACAAAGCACATGTAAACTGGTTGGGCAAACTCCCACGCACCCTCCAGGACCCTGTTGAGGGTGTAGAGCTGGTCTAGTGTTCCACGACCAGGACGAAAACCACACTGCTCCTCCTGAATCCGAGGTTCGACTATCCGACGGACCCTCCTCTCCAGAACCCCTGAATAGACCTTACCAGGGAGGCTTAAGAGTGTGATCCCTCTATAGTTGGAACACACCCTACGGTCCCCCTTTTTGAATAGGGGAACCACCACCCCAGTCTGCCAATCCAAGGGAACTGCCCCCGATGTCCACGCGATATTGCAGAGTCGCGTAAGCCAACACAACCCCACAACATCCAGAGCCCTAAGGAACTCAGGACGAATCTCATCCACCCCCGGAGCCTTGCCACCGCGGAGCTTTTTAACCACCTCGGCGACCTCAGCACCAGAGATCAAACTATTCCTCCATTCATTATTTAGTTTAGGTTAAACTAAAATAAATAAAAAAATGAAACTACAGTAGTGTGGTCTAAATGTCTGTTGTCTTTTAGACGAACGACGCAAGATTTGGTATTCCCCATAAATTTTGAAGTCTATGGCGAGACTCATCAAAATGAATAGATCTAGAATAGAAACGATCGAATCGGTTCTACCTAAATGATTGGGAGGTCAGTGTAGATTATAGTACCTTAAGTAGTATTAATCTACTATGACTCTTCAAAGATTGAGATCTTTAACAAAATGAACAGCATGTTGGCATAGTTAAAATCCATTTAAGTCTTCAACTAATCAACAATCAAAACCTCTTTTGGCTGGGAGTGTTCAGAAAACAATAACAACTTCAATAACAACAAAAGTAGCAATCAAGCAACTAAAAACAACGTTTCACTACAACAAACTCACTCTGGTCGTCAGACTCCAACGTCACACACAAGAAAAACAGTTCTTAGCTTTATAACCGATGTCAATTAAATCCTGCAGATTTAAACGGTTGTTAAGGTTAGTTTTTGTTGTGGGTTTTATGCTTAGCGTTTCTAAGTTCTAGTTGGAACGGTTTCTTTTCGCAACTAGTATAGTTTAAACTGTTTAGTTTATTTACTATCCTGTGCTTGGACGACCTTATTTTCCCATGAAGTCTGTGAGTTTGCGAGATCTTTGTCGTTTGTGGGGTTATTGAAATCTTTGTCCTTGACATGGGCATGACCTAACATCACCCCCCTGTGGTCATGAGGGACCACGCACACGGGTGTGGACGTCCGTCCATGGGCACGAGTTAGGATGCCTTTGTTTAGTCTAAGCTGTTCGCGCAGTTTATGGGGAGCCTTGTACAGGAACCTTATAGGTTTCGGCCAACGTACCTCTGTACGTTTACCTCTTTCTGCGTAATGCAGGTGTGT